>CM060329.1:1121270-1171270 GCA_030674155.1 Stramonita haemastoma
ACCAGGGCCAATCTGCAGGGTCTCCTCACAACGCACAAACACCCAAAAACCGCACACACAAACACCAGCCAACGCACGCACGCGCGCATGCATACCCACCCTCCCATGAGAAAGCTTGACCAAAAGAAGCATTGACCAAAAGATGTGACGCAAACGCCATTTTCGAGCCCTTGCCGCCCGCACTTTTCCGCGCTTACAGAGCCCACGGCACCAAGACCGTGGTCTACACTATGCACACAAACCTTACAACCATTTTCCATGTGTGTGGCACTGCAATTGTGGCGACACCGCGACCCCGAAGATGGCAACCCCGCCTGTACATGTCAAGTTTCGCGCCAAAAAACACGGTACAGTGTACGCAAAAATCCACCCCTACAACACACATCCAATAATAATATCATACAATATCATGCACCAGGCCAATCTGCAGAATCTCCTCCACACGCACAAACACAAAAAACCGCACACACAAACACCAGCCAACGCATGCACGCGAGCATGCATACCCACCCTCCCATGAATAAGCTTAAAGAAGGATTCACCAAAAGATGTAACGCAAACGCCGTTTTCCGGCCCTTGCCGCCCGCACTTTTCCGCGCTTACAGAGCCCACGGCACCAAGACCGTGGACTACACTATGCACACAAACCTTACAACCATTTTCCATGTGTGTGGCACTGCAATTGTGGCGACACCGCGGCCCGAAGATGGCAACCCCGCCTGTACACACATAGTCAGGTTTGGCGCCAAGAAACATGGTACAGTGTACGCAAAATCAACCCCTACAACACACATCCAATAATAATATCATACAATATCATGCACCAGGGCAATCTGCAGGGTCTCCTCCACACGCACAAACACAAAAAACTGCACACACAAACACCAGCCAACGCACGCACGCGCATGCATACCCACCCTCCCATGAAAAAGCTCAAAGAAGCATTGACCAAAAGATGTAACGCAAACGCCGTTTTCCGGCCCTTGCCGCCCGCACTTATCCGCGCTTACAGAGCACAGGACACCAAAACCGTGGTCTACACTATGCACACAAACCTTACAACCATTTTCCATGTGTGTGGCACTGCAATTGTGGCGATACCGCGGCCCAGAAGATGGCAGCCCCGCCTTTATACACATAGTCAAGTTTGGCGCCAAGAAACATGGTACAGTGTACGCAAAATCAACCCCTACAACACACATCCAATAATAATATCATACAATATCATGCACCAGGGCAATCTGCAGGGTCTCCTCCACACGCACAAACACAAAATACCGCACACACAAACACCAGCCAACGCATGCACGCGAGCATGCATACCCACCCTCCCATGAATAGGTTTAAAGAAGCATTGACCAAAAGATGTGACACAAACGCCGTTTTCCGGCCCTTTCCGCCCGCACTTATCCGCGCTTACAGAGCCCAGGGCACCAAGACCGTGGTCTACACTATGCACACAAACCTTACAACCATTTTCCATGTGTGTGGCACTGCAATTGTGGCGACACCCCGGCCCTGAAGATGGCAACCCCGCCTGTACACACATAGTCAAGTTTGGCGCCAAGAAACATGGTACAGTGTACGCAAAAACCACCCCTACAACACACATCCAATAATAATATCATACAATATCATGCACCAGGGCAATCTGCAGGGTCTCCTCCACACGCACAAACACAAAAAACCGCACACACAAACACAAGCCAACGCACGCACTCGCGCATGTATACCCACCCTCCCATGAATAAAACTCAAAGAAGCATTGACCAAAAGATGTAACCGAAACGCCGTTTTCCGGCCCTTGCCGCCCGCACTTTTCCGCGCTTACAGAGCCCACGGCACCAAAACCGTGGTCTACACTATGCACACAAACCTTACAACCATTTTCCATGTGTGTGGCACTGCAATTGTGGCGACACCGCGGCCCCGAAGATGGCAACCCCGCCTGTACACACATAGTCAAGTTTGGCGCCAAGAAACATGGTACAGCGTACGCAAAATCCACCCCTACAACACACATCCAATAATAATATCATACAATATCATGCACCAGGGCAATCTGCAGGGTCTCCTCCACACGCACAAACACAAAAAACCGCACACACAAACACCAGCCAACGCACACACGCACGCATGCATAGCCACCCTCCCATGAATATGCTCAAAGAAGCATTGACCAAAAGATGTGACGCAAACGCCGTTTTCGGCCCTTGCCGCCGGCACTTTTCCGCGCTTACAGAGCCCACGGCACAAAGACCATGGTCTACACTATGTACACAAACCTTACAACCATTTTCCATGTGTGTGGCACTGCAATTGTGGCGACACCACGGCCCCGAAGATGGCAACCCCGCCTGTACATAGTCAAGTTTGATGCCAAGAAACATGGTACAGTGTACCCAAAAACCACCCCTACAACACACATCCAAAAATAATATCATACAATATCATGCACCAGGCCAATCTGCAGGGTCTCCTCCACACGCACAAACACAAAAAACCACACATACAAACACCAGCGGACGCACGCACGCGCGCATGGATACCCACCCTCCCATGAATAAGCTCAAAGAAGCATTGACCAAAAGATGTGATGCAAATGACGTTTTTGGGCCCTTGCCGCCCGCACTTTTCCGCGCTTACAGAGCCCACGGCACCAAGACCGTGGTCTACACTATGCACACAAACCTTACAACCATTTTCCGTGTGTGTGGCACTGCAATTGTGGCGACACCGTGGCCCCGAAGATGGCAGCCCCGCCTCTACACACATAGTAAAGTTTGGCGCCAAGAAACATGGTACCTTACCTTACCTTACGTTAATTCTCTCCGTGCCAGAAGGCACATAAGGCTTGGACATCATTTCTCCACTGGTTGCGATCTGCAGCTGCGCTGCGTGCTGCGCTCCAAGAGCTCCATCCAGCAGCATTCCGCTCCACCTGCACCATTCTTCGCCTGGTTGTCTTTGGGCGGCCTCTCTTCCTTCTTCCCTCTGGTGTCCATCCGAGGGCCACAGCACAGTCATTCTTCTGATCTTTTCTTAGGACATGGCCAGTCCAATTCCATCTCTTTCTTCTTATTTCTGTACTTATCTTCCCTGCCCCTGCCATCTGAAGGGTTGCCTTGTTGGAAATGTGCTGTTGCCATCTAATCTTAAGAATCTTCCGGAGGCATTTGGTTTGAAAGGTGTCCAGTTTTTCTTCTTCTCCTTTTGTGAGCTTCCAGGTTTCACATCCATATAAAAGTACTGAGAGCACCAAGCTCTTGAAGAGGGAGGTTTTGGTTTTGCTGCCGATGTCTCCAGCTAGCCAGATGTTAGACAGGCGTTTGAACTGGGTGTTCGCCAAGGCTATCCTTCTTTTGATATCTGCTGTTCCTCCTCCATCCTTCGTCACATTGGCCCCTAGATAGGTGAAGCTGTCCACCTCTTCGACATCGTTCCCCCTGACTTTCAGCTTCTCCTTGCTCTTGCTGTTGGCTTTTATCGCTTTGCATTTCTTGTCGTTCATCCTCAGGCCAACTTTAGCAGCATTGTTTTCTAGCTTGGCTGTTTTCTGCTGTAGATGGTTCATGGCCGATGATAAAAGGGCAAGGTCATCTGCAAAGTCGAGGTCTTCTAGCATGGTAGTGAAATTCCACCTGTTCCCTGTTCTTTCGCCCTCTGTCGTCTTCTTCATGACCCAGTCAATCACCAACAGGAAAAGGAATCCAGTCATGCAGCACCCTGTTTCACTCCAGTAATCACCGGAAACCAGTCTGTTGTTTCGTTTTCATCTATGACAGCGCACTGAAAGTCCTCATAAAGGGACTTAACCATCCTGATCAATTTCCCAGGGATTCCATACTGGCGCATGATGATCCAAACACTGTTTCTGTGTATGGAGTCGAAGGCCTTTTCAAAATCTACAAAGTGGATGTACATTGTTGCATTCCATTCGTTGACTTGTTCTAAGATGTTCCTGATGATGAATATCTGTTCCGTGGTTCTTCTCCCTTTCCTAAAGCCGGCTTGTTCCTTTCTTAGTGATGGATCCACTCCTGCTTGTATCCTGCTGACCAGGATCCTGCTCAGCACCTTGCTGGCCAGTGGCAGTAGTGTGACTCCTCTCCAGTTTCCACAGTCCTGGAGATTGCCTTTCTTTGGTATCTTGCAGATGAGTCCTTTTGTCCATTGCGTGGGAACAGTTTCTTTCTCCCATATAAGGTCAAATATTCTTTTCAGTTCTTTGCTGGTATTCTCTGGGTCTGCTTTCAGCATCTCTGTTGTAACTTGGTCTATTCCCGGTGCTTTTCCATTGTTGAGGGTGCATAGTGCATTTCTTATCTCTTGCAGTGTAGGGGTTTCTATTGAAATATCTAGTTCTTCTCTCTCCTCGTCTTCTTCTTGTGGTGGGTCATCTGGTGTATCCCTGTTGAGTACCTCCTAGAAGTGTTCCTTCCACCTTTCTAGTCTGGCCTCCTTACTCTTCAGCAGGTCTCTGTTCTTGTTCTTCACTGCTGCCGCTTGTCTTGTACCTTGTCTTGTCAGGTGTTTCACTATGTTGTATACTTCTTTCTGTTGTGAAACATGGTACAGTGTACGCAAAATCAACCCCTACAACACACATCCAATAATAATATCATACAATATCATGCACCAGGGCAATCTGCAGGGTCTCCTCCACACGCACAAACACCAAAAACCGCACACACAAACACCAGCGGACGCACGCACGCGCGAATGCATACCCACCCTCCCATGAATAAGCTTAAAGAAGTATTGACCAAAAGATGTGACGCAAACGCCGTTTTCCGGCCCTTGCCGCCCGCACTTTTCCGCGCTTACAGAGCCCACGGCACCAAGACCGTGGTCTACACTATTCACACAAACCTTACAACCATTTTCCATGTGTGTGGCACTGCAATTGTGGCGACACCGCGGCCCCGAAGATGGCAAACCGCCTGTACATAGTCAAGTTTGGCGCCAAGAAACATGGTACAGTGTACGCAAAATCCACCCCTACAACACACATCCAATAATAATATCATACAATATCATGCACCAGGCCAATCTGCAGGGTCTCCTCCACACGCACAAACACAAAAAACCGCACACACAAACACCAGCCAACGCACACACGCGCGCATGCATACCCACTGGGACTCCCATGAATAAGCTCAAAGAAAAGCATTGACCAAAAGATGTGACGCAAACGCCGTTTTCAGGCCCTTGCCGCCCGCACTTTTCCGCGCTTACAGAGCCCAGGGCACCAAGACCATGGTCTACACTATGCACACAAACCTTGCAACCATTTTCCATGTGTGTGGCACTGCAATTGTGGCGACACCGCGGCCCCGAAGATGGCAACCCCGCCTGTACACACATAGTCAAGTTTGGCGCCAAGAAACAGGGTACAGTGTACACAAAAACCACCCCTACCACCACACATCCAATAATAATATCATACAATATCATGCACCAGGGCAATCTGCAGGGTCTCTCCACATGCACAAACACAAAAATCCGCACACACAAACACCAGCGGACGCACACACGCGCGCATGCATACCCACCCTCCCATGAATAAGCTTAAGGTGGCCGCCTTCCGACTTGGTGGATGCTCGTGTTTATATAGACATTGAACGCGCGACATCTCGTTTTGTAGGTAGGCCCGTTACCTTTAGACCACATTATTATCCTCTTGAAAACGAAAACGGAAAAATGAAAAAGTCATGTCTACCATAAGGATGATATTTTTTGTATTTCTCAAGCTCAGCCTCATATTTCTAACCGAGTTTTTCCTTGGGTTTTTTTCTGTTTGTGAGTGGGTTTTTGTTGTTGTTGTCGTTGCTTTTGGAGAAGGGGGGGGGGTTATTGTGCTGTTGTTTTCCCTGTGGGGATGCAGGGGTCTGTTAGTATTAGTAGCACCCCCACCTTCTGGAAATTTTGTGCTAGGAATATCCTCTTTTCTATCACTCTCGTTGTCTCTGCTTTGTTCCTTTTCTTCCTGTCATTTCCTTCTTGTCTATTTTTTTTCCTTCTTGGTCCATTCTCCTGCCTTATTTTTTCTCCCAGAAAGTCTTAAAAGAACAATTCTCTCTTATGCCGAAGTCGGATGCTTTGGGTCTGACTTTTCAGACGATTGAGTGAAGCGTTTTCGCTCATATGACAGACAAGAATAGTTGCTGTTGGAGCGTTCGACGAAGATGAAGAAATGTTCTTCACGAATGAATGCATAGTCTTTTTTAACATTTATTTTATTCTTTTATATCGAGGATAATAGAATAAGAACTCATGTGCTTTTCTCATCCAGTCCCCGTGTATATGCAGTTGTGTAAATAATTATTGTCATCTGTTCCCACCGGCACACAATGGCCTACTCTTAAGAAAAGTGGAACAGGATTTAACGTGTGCGCAAGATATTCATAGGCTTACGTGTTGCTTTTTGACGTCCATGTTCCTACTGCCTGGGTTTTTACAGATCTAGTTTTTCAAACTGCAGAGAAAGAAAAGAAATAAATCTCCCCCAACTACCCACTACCCTCACCAGACCCCCCCTTCTTTTCATACATACATTGTGAATCTTCCAAACCCCAGGCTTTGTGAAGAACAAAAATTAAAGCCAACGTTTGCTGGTGGCATCACAGATCTAAGCCTACAGCCTATTTTCTGTGGCCTTTGCTTTCAGTTTGAATGCATAAGGAGCATGAATCTAAACAGACAGGCCTTCAATCTGATATCAATCACTCCACGAACCTATAGCAGAATGGTTTAGACCATGCGACTTTAATCCTTTTGGTCCATGAAGTCGCGGGTTCGAATCTCGGCGGCGTCTGGTAAATTAAATGTAGGACTTTTACGATCTTCCGGGTCAGCTTGCTGCCTTCCTGTGTGTTTTTATCATTGCACAAGAGCAACAGGCCCAACCTCCCTCCCTTGGAGAGAATGTTGGAACATGTTTGCACATTTCTTGTGTCTTTTATGGTTTGGCTTTGTGTGTCACATTTGCCTTACATAAATTAAGAGTGCATGCACACACACGCGCGTACACACACACACACATGCGCGCACGCACACACACACACCACAAGCGCGCACGCACACAGACACACACACAGAGTATAAGAATTATTGATTTAGACAATATTCAAAATACACTTAAGACATTCATAAAAAGACGAGACCATTTTCCTTTCTCTTTTCTAATGTTTAATGTTCAAACTGTTGAAACCGATACATTACCAACCAATTTCTGATTTATTTCAAAAACATAATTAAATCTTTAAAAAAAAAATGAAGACAAAAGAAAACCAAAGAAATAAAACGTTTTGCTCAATCCCATTTCAATGAAGCATGAGATCAAACATGAATCTACTGAATACATCCATGGTTTAAATCATAATGGAGCAACAGATGATTACCCCCCCAAAAAAAGAACCAACAAAAAACGATTACTGTGACCCTACTCCACAAAATGAGTCGCATAGCACCGGAGATATATTTTTAGTTATTAGCATAAACAAACTGAAAACTCACAGCACACAAATCCAACATCACTCAGTCAAGTACTTAATTTAGCGCACCCTTCCCTTTAACCTAGAAGTCCAAGTGTGGTCAGTTCCTGCTATAATTAGCACCAGCTGGGCTGGGATGGGATGGTTTAATTAGCAGCTGAGAGGAGCTGAAAGTGGGGGAAACTGACAGCTGTGAACTGAATAATTCTATGAAAAGCTCTTACAAATTGAAACAGTAGACTGGAGGAATGGACAAAGTGAGAAATAGGCGAATGTTGCATTGTACCAGGTGGCCAGGTGGGATGGTTTTGAAGGCGTGTTTAAACCAAAAGAAAACCAAATTCTGCCTTGATACTTCAGCACAAGGTAAAAGAAAGCTTCAAGTTTTATAATCAATTGAAATCTCAAAATCGAAAACCTGACCCCCACCTGCCTAAAATGGCTCCTAGCAGAAAAATGGGTCAGGTGCAATGTGACTCATTTTGTGGAGAATGACAGATAGAACACAGAATAAAATTCTGATTAGTTCAGTTAAAAACTCTTTTAAAGATGATGACTTCACACATTCTACCAGAATACAATATGTATTTAAATAAAACCACCATGCTGAAAACAGAAAATGAAAGCACACACACACACACACACACACATGCAATGATATTGAGGATAGAGGATAGTTTAATAAAAATGGTGATTATAAATTGAAAAACAAAATTATGTGGCATTTCATGTTAGCATTATGCATACACACACATACTCATATTCCCAATCCATGCACCCCACAAACACACAAAGTTGAAAAAACAACAACATCGAAACTCAAAGTAGCAAACATGAGAACCTGTCAACTGAATACAAAACAGTACTTGAACACCCATTAACTTCACAGCATATGAAAGTATCAAGCCTTTCACAAAAACATGTAATTCTACTAGATTTCTGAAATATTTTTGATAGGCAAAGTCGCCTGCATTTGCAACCAAAAAAATTACCTTCACAATTTTCATCTATACTACTTCAAAATTAAATACATAAAAACAACAACAAAAAACAAATGGCAGGGAAATTTGTACATGCAGTATATATATATATATATATATAATATATATATATATATATATATATATATATATATATATATATATATGATCTTCACAGAGTGTGTTGGAGGGTAAAAACAAAGAGCTACATACACTATTTACTGTTGAGTATACATCCATCTACACACGGTGTCTATGCACATGTCTGTCTTCACACACAATTACAAGCATGTAGTCTATTTTTCAAACCAATGCCAACAACACAGCTAGCGTCACATAACAGAGCCAGTGTTCCATCCTAGCAGGCAGGGGCAGAGATGCAGGATGTGAACCCTACCACAGCTTGAAGTCTAAATGCCAAGAGTGTTCCACTCTTTCAGCATAGCTGTGATTTTTTGATTGGAAAAGATGACTTCTTGATTACAGTAACAACATGCACTGGTGTCCTGCTTGCATTCTCTCAAAACAAAATACAGCTGTCTAACCCTCATGTAAAAAAAAACAACCACACAGGATTACTGACACATTCACAAAATGAAAAAGTGATTGTTAGACTTTCAGAAAGTCATTTATGAGGGATTTATATGAAGCGCATGAAAAAAGCTTAGTTACATGTCCTAACATTCAGTTATGATCCCTGATTTTTTTATTTTAAAAAATAACATTTTTCAGTGCTGAATTCAGTATGGCACTTTTTTTTTAAACACTCCAACTGAAGAGTATTTCCATAAATGATCTTTTCAATATGATCTTTTTAATTATAAGGTCCAGAAGGCAATTTCAGCAATATTTGAGTTGTAGGTATCAAAGTCAAGGTTTCATTTCTAGATGGTACATTGAGTAAGCAATAAATTTGCTTTTTTTCATTAAGCCACCTATCTAGGAAAAAAGCAAAGAAAAAAAAAAGACAAACTAACAAAAATAAAACAGCAAGCAAAGAAGCAAAATACAAACAAAAAAAACAAAAAAAAACCCACCCCCCAAAAAATATTTAAACTACAACATTGTTACGACAACCCATAGTAACAAAATAAATTCAAAAGAAACTAAAAACAAAAATAATAATAATAACTTTTTTTTTTTTAATGCACCGTAAGACTCACTCTTTTACATACTGGTTTTTTAGTGTCTGTGTTTGTTCTGAAAGACACTTTTTAAAAGAAAAAAAATAAACCCACTAAAGCCATTTTGAACAGACTGATCATGTCCAACTTAGCAGCTATTCATAAAACCCTCCAGTAAACATTTTTCACATCAGACTCTAAACATTTCAAAATTGTACAAATACATTTCAAGCAAGACACACAACACTTATTGCACTGTGTGCGTATTTCTGTGAACTGTACAGGTATAATGTAGTATGACTGAGGCCTACTACAGGTATAATGTAGCGCTGCTATGATGTGGCACTCCCTTCTCTTTCCCTATGTTTTCTTGTCCACTTACATGGTGAGAATGCATGCCATGGCCAAATGATGTCTACAAATCATTTTTCAACATGAACCTGAGTAAATTCACGCCTGCCTGGTTAAATTCGTGATTCTGTTCAACAGATGTTAACAACTTCAAGAAAGTTGAGAAATATCAGGGATCAAAAATGTAGAATTACTTCAAGGCCCTGCCTGTTCAATTAGCTGCCATTCAACTGTTTGCTTGTTTGATTTTCTGAGGCAAAGCTGAAGGAGAATCATAGGTAAGATGATCACATGAAAACTTAGTATTCAACTCAAGAGTCCTATGTAGTTGTAACTGAACACTGATGACGCACAGCTGAATGTATGTGCACAAAACTATCTGTATAGATTTAAAACATTCATTCAGGTAAACAGGTGCAAAAAGATATTACATGCCCCAGAGAGAGATAGCAATGAATGTATGTAATTATGTGTAAAGACACACACACACACACACACACACAACCCCACACACACACACACACTCTCTCTCTCTCTCTCTCTCTCTCTCTCTCTCTTCTCTCTTCTCTCTCTCTCTCTCTCTCTCTCTCACTCAAGTCTTTCGGATGAGACATAAACCGAGGCCCCATGTGCAAACGCACACAGAACATTTTGCGCACACGTTAAATCCTGTTCAGCTTTTCATAAGAGTAGGCCATTGTGTGCCGGTGAGAAAAAATGCATACACATGGGGAATGAATGAAAAAAAGCACATGAGTACTTCTCTCATTATCCTCGATATAAAAGAATATCACAAAAAATAATAAATAAATAAAATAAACTCTCTCACTCAGCACAAACACTTACCGAGAGCACAGATGCACACAACTCATCACACACACACACACACACACACACACACACACACACACACACACACACACACACACACACACACACACACACACACACCACCACACTCGTACACACTTTCTTCAAAAACAAACCAACTTGCACACCTACGTATGACACACGACCATAACAGAACAAAATAGCTGCCGCTGAAGACTAGGTCAATAACATCAAACGCACCACACCAAACAGTGATAACGAGCCATTCATTTTCAGTGGGTACAGCCAACTGTTTCCACCAGTTAGCAGACCTGTGGACCCTGAGCTCACTACTGGTGTGCAGTTGAACATGAATGTGTCTCCCCAAATTGAGTATTTTATTTGAAAAAAAAATGTGACAACCCCCCCACCCACCCCCTCAAGTCAAAAACCCAGCATTTTACATTTCTTAAATGAAGAGTGAGTGTGTGTGTATTCATACACAAGCACACACAAAATTATTCAAAGAAAGCAAAATGGATCTTCATCTCCAAGACAGAGGAGGAAACTGGTGGTGAAAAATAAAGAGTGAGGATTTCACTCATGAACACAGTCTTTTTCTTTTTCAGCTGTACTTTTTGTATATATATATACATATGCTAAATATTGAAATGATTCCCTTTTTCATGGTGAGGTTTAAATGAAGACATACTGGCAGGCAAACAGGTCTGAAACAGTGTATATGATAAAAAGAAAAACAGACAGACAGGAGAAGTGAAAAGGTAGCTTGCTGAAAATAATCTCTGCTTTCCCACTGCTGCGATCTCCAAAGGTGGACAGCGATACCTTAATGATGGGCAAACCATAGCATATGCAAAACTCCACCCAAAGTAAACCTTGGAGCTAGCTCTAGCTAAGGAACAGGGTTAAAAAAGACAACAAACAAACCCAAACAACACATTCAATATGAAAAAGATATGCATGAGACATGCATGCAAAATATCTCAAAATGAACACAGGCTGCAAAAGCAACACAACAAAAACGAGGGGGGAGAAAATGACACATAAATCAGGAGACAGTGAGACACGTCATCTATTTCACACAACTTCACACAGTTTTACTTCACATATGTCCTTCTCTCTCTCTCTCTCTCTGCCAGACAAAGGAAGCTACGAAATGTACAAGCCCTAAATCTTAACTTGCTTCCATAATCGACTTCAGCATCTCTTTACGAAAACAGGAAAATCTCTATAAGTTGAAAACTGGAAAGAAAACGAAGAGTATACATTATAGCACAGTGAAACTGATGGCATACTTACAAGGTGATATGCATAAGTAATACAGATGAAAGTGTTAGTATGTTCAAATCTCTTTGTCAACTTTTAACGAGTGTTAGTCCTTAACTCCCTTAATAATGATAAATTATTCATGAGTTCAGTTTGGAATTCTGGTGAAATTAATTTGAACTGGAACTAAATATATTCAACACTTATGCTGCTTTTTTTTTTTTAACATTAAAAAATTGCACATCAAAACCTGTTATTCAAATGATGAAAACATTCTTCTGAGATCTTTGAAGTACCAGAATGGTGAAACACAATGACAAGATGATCACACAGCTTTAGAATTTCATTTTAGAGCCAATTAGGTATTCCACCAACAGAAACTGAATTCAGCTTGATAAATCAAAATAGGATAAGTGCAATTCCATAGGAGACAGGCACTGAGAAAGAATAAAACAAAGTAAGAGGTACAGGTGTGTACAAAACACCTGACGAATGCGCTCACTATATCAAAGTTAATCAATATTATGCACACTGTTTAAAAGAAAAAGACAAGAAAAAAACAACATGCTTGCTGCCATGTACAAAAAGGCAAACTCTGCAACCCATTCAGCAGAAGGAAAAGCTGCTTGTGTGGACAAGTGGTTCACTAGGTCACATTTGTTGCTTCTCTGTCCTAACTCCTACTCTCATTCTGTACACTATGTGAAAAGTATAACTCTCTGTTCCAACCTCAACACTCAGAGCACACAGATCAGCTGCTAAAACTGAAAAAGGTGGATATTCTTGGCACTTCTTGTGACTCTTCAACGTGTTATTTGATGCATTTGGGTGTTGGTTTTTTTTTCTATTTGTTTTGAAATGTCTTCACTTCTCCTCTACTGTTCTCTTACTATTTATTTCTGACCCTAAAAAATGTGTTCCCCAATATTGATTTATAGTGATACCAAATACTGTGCATCAAATAAGTTATTGCTTTGTTCTAGATGGTCAAAATCAGGAACTGATAAAGATTGTCCTTGGATGCCATGTTTTCGCACACATCTGAACCCTTATTGCACCAACAGTTCACTTATGCAAGCATGCAACTGCCAATGTCACGTAAATGCAATGACAGCAGCACCTTTTACCTATGTATTTTGCTCCCATATTTAGGAGACAGAAAAAGTCATACTGAACATATTTCACAATGGGAATCAAGGCTGTTGATAGATGCCTTTTGGTTATGGGGGGGGAAAAAGGGTTACAACCATTTTAAATCTGAAGTATAATTTTCCTTCTTCTTCTATGGAACTGACTGGGTCTGAATGTACTGCACAAAGTATTTGGTGGCACTGAAAGGGTTAAATAAGAACATTTAAAAATGGAATTTCTGAAAGAATTCTGATACAGATTTTGCACTTGGCCATAAATCCTAAAAAAAGAAAATTCCTGGAAAGTAATGCGGCAAAAGCAAAAGGACAAATATTCCTACATGTATAATAAATCTCAGCTGTATCTCTAACAAAAGCAGCTTCTTTAGAACAGTCTACAGAGTAGCTGTGAAGATTCTTTCCACCGGGACAGACAGACAGACAGAAAAGCAGCAAGCTAAAACTGAGAGAATGGGCACATGTCTCCCCACACTTGGCCTGTTTGCAGCTGCAGATACAGGACACAGACAGAGAGAGAAGCCACTAGCTATCTGCTGTAGATACAGGACACAGACAGAGAGAGAAGCCACTAGCTATCTGCTGCAGATACAGGACACAGACAGAGAGAGAAGCCACTAGCTATCTGCTGCAGATACAGGACACAGACAGAGAGAGAAGCCACTAGCTATCTGCTGCAGATACAGGACACAGACAGAGAGAGAAGCCACTAGCTATCTGCTGTAGATACAGGACACAGACAGAGAGAGAAGCCACTAGCTATCTGCTGTAGATACAGGACACAGACAGAGAGAGAAGCCACTAGCTATCTGCTGCAGATACAGGACACAGACAGAGAGAGAAGCCACTAGCTATCTGCTGCAGATACAGGACACAGACACAGAGAGAGAGAAGCCGCTAGCTATCTGCTGCAGATACAGGACACAGACAGAGAGAGAGAGAAGCCGCTAGCTATCTGCTGTAGATACAGGACACAGAGAGAGAGAGAAGCCGCTAGCTATCTGCTGTAGATACAGGACACAGAGAGAGAGAGAAGCCGCTAGCTATCTGCTGTAGATACAGGACACAGACACAGAGAGAGAGAGAAGCCCCTAGCTATCTGCTGTAGATACAGGACACAGAGAGAGAGAGAGAGAAGCCCCTAGCTATCTGCTGCCTCCACACCCTGAATGTTGATTACGACCAGGAAGTTGAACCACTTGAAAAACACAATGTTTCCTGATACAGATAACAGGCCAGCTTCAAGGCTGTTTGTCAAAGCACTTCACAAAAGCTTGCTCAGGTCAAGAAATGACTGTAAATTTGTCATACCAAAATAAAGCCCTTTATCTTGGTGTGATTTTTTGTTTAAGTGAAACTTAAACAAAGAAGGGATATTGATACTGTTGTGTCCAGACTCAAACTTATGCAGTCTAAATAGCCAGTACTGAATAATATAGTTTTCTTTTATAGTTTTCTTTTCAACCCCCGACTTAAATAGACTGAGAAGAATGAAAAGGGGCTGACTGCCAGTCAAAGTTTTGGTTTGGGTTTTTATGTTTTGTTTCGAAAATTCTGATCCTACTTCCCTATGAAGTACAGGCAGAGAGTCACAAATCATGACATTTTCAATATACTTTATAAACACAAACTGTCATCTAAGTCTCACCTTCAACACTGTTCCGTCATCAAAAAACGAACAAACAAAAATTTCAAGTCAGAAAATCTCTGTTCACACAGTTTCCATTTAACAAAAAAGAACAAACAAAATGTTGCCTCTGAAAACAAAAGACTTTTCACACAGGCCCAGTCTCCTCTTTGTTTTCATCCGCATCTTTCGAAACGCTGTCTTCTTCTTCCTCGTCTTTATCCTTGCCGTTACTGATTTCCTCTGCGCATTCTTCGTTTTCATCATCTTCCAACTCTTCCACTCCCACCTCCTCTTCCTCAATCACCTCCACGTCACCTGCACAAGGATGTAAAACAGTTACAACGATTTCTCTCATCAATCTTTAATCAGACAACATATAAAGAAAATATCAATTACACAACTATTTCTCTCATCAATCTCTAATCAGACAACATATAAAGAAAATATCAAATTATACCTATTTCTCTCATAAAGTTCTTCTCAGCAAACACATACAGAAAAATGAGCCTTCTGAAGGTTTCAAGCCAGAATGGTGAATCTCAATGTAATGGGTGGTAAGCAGATTATCTCCCATGCGATCAGAGCCCTGTCGCAGTGTGCTGTTACTAAATCTGGACACACCTGTGAATTGTGCGATGCTCTGTTTCCTTGGGTGGTGGTCAAAAGCCCTCCATTGCATACACTTCACCTTCATGGTGAAAGGTAGAATTTATGCAACCTCTTTGTAGAGGTCACATCCTAACTGGCCAGCTGTACCCACCTGAGATGCTGTGCAGAGATGAACGATCTCCACTCTGTCACATCACAAAGAATAAAGAAGGCATTTCTTACATACCGCCATGGCGCAGTGGTTAGTGCCTTGGGTTATGGACTGAAAGGTCATGGGTTCAAATGCCGTAACAGTCATAGGGATTTTTCTCTCAGTTAATGTAAGTTTCTTGCAGAATCCTTTATGTCTGTGCATGTTTCTTAACTTTGTTACTGAATACTTCATACCTGGATAATTCTGACAGGTAATTAGGGTTTTTTTTCTAGTCTTCCACGAATCAGTAACAGAACAAAAACCATTAATAATGGGATTTTAAACATTTTTATTGATGAGATAATGAAGGACACTAATGTCAGTAACAAGTTTCTATAGCCCAAACAAAACAAAAAGGAAAAAAAAGAAAGAAATATAGGCAACCAACCAACCAACCAAAAAAAAAACAAAAAACCCCACAAACATTAATCCAACCTGGGAAGAAAAATAATAAGGCAGGAAAAAAACACATGGCTTTGTGATACTTTGATCTGGAACATTCCCTGTAGTTAAAATGTAGCTACCTAAATGTTTTGTTTGTTGTTTGTTTTCAGTCTTTTGGGGAAGGGGGGGGGGGAGGGGCAGTCACATATGCAAAAATCTCACCATTAGTAAACCTTGGAGCTCAAACTGAGGAACACAAGAAAAGTTGACACAAAATACATACCAGTCGTGTCCAGCTCATCATCATCGTCTTCAACTTCGTAGACTTCTTCATCCTCATCTGCAATTTAAGAAGAAAAAAAAAGAAAAAAAATTAAAACATTTAATTTTGTCCAATAAAACTTTAATAAGAACAAGAAAAAGGGTTGGTAGACACTAAAATTACAGCATCAATATATAGTAACAGCATTGTTACCAGCAAAGAAGTTTACATGTTGAATGGTCTTTTTCTTTTTTGTTGTTAATTTTTAAATTTTTATATCATTCCTATCTTTATCATATCATGTAAGCGCTATATGACATATAGTATTGTAATTGCCCTTCAGGGATGATTAAAGTGTTCTTGACTTGACAAATCCAGCTGAAAATGATGATATAACCAAGGCCCTGAACTGAACTTGCCCAGACTCTCTTCACTGGAGAGTATCCCAACCTTTCCATCCACACACAGTAAAAAGTGGTCAACACTGCAAACCTCAAGGAGAAAAAAAATCTATCAAAGAAACACACAAAAGAAA
Organism: Stramonita haemastoma; assembly: GCA_030674155.1. Lineage (NCBI taxonomy): Eukaryota > Metazoa > Mollusca > Gastropoda > Neogastropoda > Muricidae > Stramonita > Stramonita haemastoma. The sequence goes on from CM060329.1 coordinate 1,138,080, forward strand.
AAAAACAGAATTTTTTTTTTCTCATTTTAATTCATTAAAAAAAGCTCCCCCAACACTATCATGATAAAGATAGGAATGATATAAAAATGTAAAAATTAACAACAAAAAAAAGAAAGAAAAGACCATTCAACATATAAACTGCTTTGCTGGTAACATGATGATTTGTGCCTATTACTGTCAACTTCACAAAACATCAAAATAGAAAGGGGTTAGGAGTATGATGAATATTTCCTATCAATCAGTAAGCGTTATGACAGAACCTACATAAAGGAAACTTTCATGTTTTGATATAGTATGTTTTGATACAGTATATCTTGTAAAATATCAATAGATACTAAAACTATGAAAGTTTCTTTACTGATGGACAGGGAATATTCATCACAGTATATTTATATAATTATAGGGGACAGGATAACTCAGTGGTCAGAGCACTCGCTTTCCCCAAGCTAATGTTGAGCAGCATCGAGCATGGTTGCCGGTTGGATGGGTGACTGCGCGCCTTGGCTTCAGTACAGCCCCCCACTTCACCCAGCTGGAAATAGGTACCTGCCCTCTTCAGAATCAGGAAAGGTAAAGCAGCAAGGGAGAGGAGGTGGGCGCTGCCCTAAATATGCTGGCCCCTAGGGAAGCTTAGGTCTCTGATGCCTCGCTCCCCTACATCAACATAGGTTATGGGACACCTTTACCTAAATCAGAGCGTAGAATTGGCAGAGAAAAAAAAAGAGGAAAGTAAGCCGGGGTCCAGGGGCCGCTTAGGCCCCGGTGGGGTGCAGGGGCAAAGCCCCGCTGGGGGGTCCAGGGGGGCTTCGCCCCCCGGCCGAAAATGAATTTTAGCATTTTAAAGGCAATTTGGAGGCCTCTCCAGGCACCATTTTGAGCAATGTGTGTGTGTGTGTGTGTGTGTGTGTGTGTGTGTGTGTGTGTGTGTGTGTGTGTGTGTGTGTGTGTGTGTGAGTGAGTGAGAGAGAGACACACACAGAGACAGACACAGACTCAGACTTTTAGACCTTCCATAAAGAACCACCAGAGTATGTCAAACTTGTTTTAAAAAGATCTCTTCTGGGTAGCCCTAACATAAGTTTGTGTGTACAACTATGATGGTTAATGGAAAACATGGAGAGAGTGAGATAGACAGAGACAGAGACAGACAGACAGACAAAAACAGTGGGTGAGAGAAATGAGGACATAAACATCCAGCAACTAATTGCAGAATTAAAAAAGGGGGATACATGTCTGTAGTGATAACCAGGCATGGTACTGCAGGAAAAGCACTTTTTCCTGAAATGTAGTGGGGGTCCAGGGGGCATTGCCCCTTGTGGGGTCAAGGGGCAGAGCCCCTTGTGGGGGTCAGGGGGCAACGCCCCCTGAAGCTGAAGGTTTTTTGACAATTCTAGCCTGTTTAAAGGCCTCTCCTTGAACTAATTTCAGTTTTCACACTAAGCAATTTCTGCCCGAAATTAAGCTCTCCAAGTATGACTTTTTCTGTCATTTCTTCAATCTAAAGGAAGTTCTACACTCAAGTAATCACATAGCAAAAATAAGTACATTTCTAGACAAATGTGCACAAATGCTGATAGAGGAAGAAAGAGAAAGAAAGGGCAGACACACACAGACAGAGAAACAGAGAGAGGGGGGGGGGTGTAAGAGAGAGAGAGAGAGAGAGAGAGAGAGAGGGGGGGGGGGAGAGAGAGTGTGTGTGTGTGTGTGTGTTTTGAGAGACAGACAGACAGACAGACAGACAGCGCCAGAAAGAGAAAGGGCAGGCTGGTCGCCTGTGGATTGTTATGATCCTGTAAACATCGCTCTCTGACCACATACACGCTGAAGGCAGCCAGTGGAAAGCCCTTCCCCCCCCTTCCTACCATCCCTCTTCACCCCTCTGCCTTAGGCTTACAGCTGCAACTGACACCCTTCTGTCAACAGATACATAGTAGACTGGTGATGTAAAGAAGAGAAGGGAAGTACTGGGCATTATTTGACTGGTTCTCTGTGGGTTTCGTTATTTTTCTTTTCTTTTTTTTCTGTTTCTTTTACGCGGATTTCCGCGAATTCGCGGAGATGTACCATTCCTGATCATCCTGTGTCTGCCAGTTTATGTACTTGATCTGTTTCTCATTTTCTGAAGAAGCTGCATAATGTTTTCTTCCCTGCTTGGATATCCTGAGTGTTGTCCACAGCAGTATTTTTATCTGTGTCAGTCTGCAAGAGTTGTATTCCCGCGGATGGGGTAGATCACCTTGTGTTTTGCCTTTTGCGAAATTAATGGTCTTCAAGTGCTCTGCGGCCCTGGCTAGCATAGAGAATGTCGCACTGGCAAGCTTCGCAAAACGCTTAGCCTGCAGCATCCAGTTTGCCAATGTGCTCGCCAATCCACACATTTCGATCCCCAGCCTTGACTTCACCATCCACCCACTCCCATTTCCATGCATTTTTGCATCCTCTATCATCATAGACATTGAGTCCAATCGACGATCGTCTCTCCCGCATACATGCTAGCCATTTAGCTAGGCCTACCGAGTCTAGTGAGTGAGAACTGAACCCTTTGACGACACTCGCACCATTTGAGAATTTCATCTGGTTTCGTTTTTTTTTTTCCCCAGATTTTTTTTTTCCGCGGAAAGCGTTTTTCTTCCGCGGAAATCAGTTTGAAAAAATCGGAAATCCGCGGAAACGCGGAGAATTCTATGCTCTGTAAATAATTATGCATGCAATCACTGGCACATACATAGATACAAATATTGTACTTCCATGTTGACATACTCATACAAACAACTCACCATCATCATCATCGTCCACCACAACCACAGATTCATCAAGATCATCATCCTCATCATCTTCTTCGTCATCATCGTCACTGTATCTGCAAAATCAAAAACACAACTTTTCTTATTTTTTATAACTACCATAACTATCTTCTCATTTAAATCTGCAGAATATTTGTCTAACGGTAACATCTGGTCTTCCATTTTCCTGCATTCCAGACATAGAAACTAAATTAAAACAGATGTCCATTCAAAAAATGAATCTGAAGTCAACAGTCATTTATTTCTGTTCTTGATAATTTTTGTTAAAAAGCATGTGTTTATTCTGAATATTACAATTACTAGAAGTAGAGAATCTGCCTTGATTTTATCAAAAAACTAAAAGTTCCTCAAAGTAAAACAAAAGATGTGATCCATGATATCACCAAAAAAAGATTTTAAAATATGACTAAGCAATTAAACCCACTCTATCAAAGCTGACAGCCTGTTGAGAATTTTCCTCCAAGTCTTTTCTTTCAGGATATTAGCAGAGCCCATTCAATACAAAACAGGAAATAGACACCACATTCAACAAATGTTTATTTTGCACAATGTGCAAGAGAAATGTACTTTACAATGAATTATTTCCCCTGGATTGCAACTTTTCTCCACATGAACTACACACAGTACAGAAGATGCACATTCCGATGCATACTAAACAACATGAGCAGCCCAACACAACTCTTGCAGTATCATCTACACTCCGACTCTTACTCAACTATTTAACACTCACAGACTAACTGAAGGCTGAGACTGGATTAAAAAGCACATGATGCTATTCATTATCCTTGAATAAAAGAATTTGAATTTGCCTTGAAGAAACATACATTAGCAAAACACAACAGTTACAAATATAATTAGCCTTCACAAACAAGCATACAAACAACTAAAAGAAATTTACAAAAACCAGGTGAATGTCTATAATACCACAAAAACTGACAAACCAAACAAAAAAAATCACTCACCCATTCTCACTAGTAATGTCTCTCTCTGACTCCAGGTAATAGCGAAGAGGATTTGGCCACATGTCATCTTTAATCATCTGAGGGGGGAAAAAATTCATTACATCATCAAAGTTACTCAAATGTACCATTAGGAAAAAATTTACTTTGGACTTTATAACTAAGAAAGTACATAACTGATATCAGTCCTACCTAACTACATACTGAAAATTTTGCAACGAAGAGAAAAAGTACTTTAAATCTGATTTCTCTAAATTCAAATGCTGCTAAACAACTGACATAAATTTATGACCCAAACATGCAAAGCTGCATCAATGAAACGAATACTTCAATCCTTTGTCTCTTTCCCACATATTAAAAAAAAGATAAAATCTCAATAGACAACTAAATCATAAGCTCATAAAATGAAAAAATATAATATTAAGTTAAAAATACACATTGAGAATTCAATCCATCAAAACAAATTCTAAGAAAACTGCTTTGTGGCGGTTTAGTAGCATTTTAAATTGAGAGAAATAAGATTTAAAATAACCAAATAATTTATTTCTTCGTTTCTTTCCACAAAAACAGCCTGGTGGTGGAGGTTGGTTCATACAGTCCTTAAACCGGTAACTCTACTGCGGTTTTGATACAATCAATAAACACAAATTTGCACAAACTTTACTTTACATAAATGTGAAAAAAGATAAAGATAAAAAATACACCAAAAACAGAAGAAAAAAAACATAGAGATAAAAAATACACACACACACGCCACAGCAACACACACACACACACACACACACACCACACACACACACACACACACACACACAAACACACACAAAAAGAATAAAAATGCTCACTTCTTCCAGTCCATCCCCTCAGGTCAGCCTTGTCGACAAACCAGAGAAGAAGCTCTGAGGCAAGCTTTGTCTCCACGCCCTTTCCAGCTGTTGTTGTTTTGGCAGCTTTGTCAGTCATCCCATCTTCCAATCTATTGTCGTCGCCTTCGACTCTGGTCTCCTACACATGAGCACAGTACCACACAGACCTTGCTTAAAGATGACTAATATTATTTATTTATTTATTATTTATTTATTTATTCTTTATACCAATGGTATGAATAAGCACTTATGTGCTTTTTTACATCCAGTCCCCGTGTGTATGCACTTTGGTAAATCTTGTCATCTGTTCCCACTGGCACACAATGGCCTTCTCTTACAAAAAGTGGAACAGGTTTAACCTTGCACAAGATGTTCTGCATGTATTGACACACGGGCCTCGCTTACAGTCTCACTGATGGCTTTTGGAGAAAGCAGTCAGCCTGATGTTACTATACAAAAATAATGCAGGGTACTAACCTACAGAAGATGATAAACGCTTTGCTATACTGCACAGTACAACATATTCTAAACTATGGTTTTGATCATTAGGCAGCACTAGAAACCTCACTTTATTTTTTCATTCAAAAGATGTATCAACCACACAAGCAATTGTGATCACATTTTAATGTAATATGTGTGAACACACACACCACACCCACACCCACACCCTGCAGCACACATTAAAACAAGTTCTAACTTTTGGATGAGTAGGCCATTTGTGCATGGGGAAAAAATGAAAAAATTTACAAAGCTGCATGCACTCGGGACTGGATGTAGAAAAAGTACATGAATGCTTATTCCATTCACCTCAAAATAAAAGAAGGGAAAAAAATACTGTGGTTGATACAGGGAAAATCCAGCTTCAAACAGGAATCAAAATCCAGCTTCAAACAGGAATCAAAATCCAGCTTCAAACAGGAATCAAAATCCAGCTTCAAACAGGAATCAAAATCCAGCTTCAAACAGGAATCAAAATCCAGCTTCAAACAGGAATCAAAATCCAGCTTCAAACAGGAATCAAAATCCAGCTTCAAACAGGAATCAAAATCCAGCTTCAAACAGGAATCAAAATCCAGCTTCAAACATGAATCAAAATCCAGCTCAAACAGGAATCAAAATCCAGCTTCAAACAGAATCAAAATCAGCTTCAAACAGGAATACAAAATCCACTTCAAACAGGAATCAAAATCCAGTTTCAAACAGGAATCAAAATCCAGCTTCAAACAGGAATCAAAATCCAGCTTCAAACAGGAATCAAAATCCAGCTTCAAACAGGAATCAAAATCCAGCTTCAAACAGGAATCAAAATCAAAACCTGCAACCTCTCACTTTCTACTCAAAAATGTTACCTCTGGACATACTAATAACTTAAAATCTTATCATGATAGTTGAAAACTTAAGAACATTTTTTTAAAAGAGAGAAAAAAAAAAGATAGTATTTCTCTACCTGTCTGGGCATGCAGATGATACTCCTTACACAAGACCTCGTTTGTGAAGAAGGGATTTGCCTTGAAGTTGAAGGTCAGTTTGTAACCAGACTTGATGTCTTCAAATTCTTCCACTTCAACCTGCACACATAACATTTATCTAGAAATCATTAACAGGGTTTGCTGCCATCCCCAAAATACAAAATATGTCGTAACTCATATTTTTGTCATCCACTGTAGTCTGTCAGTGTACAGACAGAATCAAAAACAACAACAACACAATACATACAAAAAAAGAATCACAAACAAAAAGTAACCAGGTCATTTTTTGTAACTTTTTTGTAAAAAAATAAATAAATAAATAAAACCATTAAGCAAGCAAACATTATAACACACATGTTGAATTATGAAATGGACATATGTAGAAGACTCTACAACTTAATTAAAAGTCATAACTCCCACAATATTGAATAATGCTCCCCCCCCCCCCCCCCCCCCCCATACAATCAACACATCCATAATCCTCTCTGCTCTGTTTTCTTCTCCCCCCGCCCCCCCTCCCCCCCCCCCCCCCCCCCCCACACCATTTACGAAAGTCAAACATTTATAACACTTACTCTAGCAACACTAACAGCAACACAGATTCAAAATTATAAGAGTTAAGGCATTATTACTTCAGATGACAAAATCACACATTATGCCGCACGTGGTAAACAACTTAATTGCAGTTTCCACAAAACAGAAAAAAGAAAACAAAACACACAACTTTTACTTTTTTCCATTATCCTTGGTATAAATAAATAAATAAATATGTTTTGTTTCTAACAAACAAACAAAATCAAAGTAAAAAACAAAAACACAACACAGCCCAGGCACATGGAGATCTATACTAAAGCACACAAAGAAACCTAGCAAAAATAGTGAGGATTAAAACTTGCTTTATCATAAAATACAAATCAGTTGAGAAATTATATACGCCACAGAACTAAAGACTGATATGTACAGTGATAGAGAACTGAAAACAGATAAAACATTAAAAACAAACACCCCAAAAAAGCAAAGGAAAACAAAGTCTGGAGACCTGACCTTGCTGAGGTACTGAAGACATTCTCTTCCTTCGGGTTCACTACAGTTGCAATCTGAGGATGGTTGAGCAACTGACAAGTCAAGGAACATTATTTTGTCAAATTTTTAGCTTTCAAGACACATTCTAAACTATCTAAAAGAAAAATAATTAGCATTTATGAAATTTCTGGGACATTGTTCTTAAGAGAATGGGAATGGATGACAAAATTTACAAAAGTGCATACACACAGAGACTGGGTGTAAAAAAGCACATTAGTGCCATTAGTGCTTATTCCATTATCCTTGAAATAAAAGAAGAAAATAAATAAAGAGATGGTAAATGGTAGCATGTAACATATCTTGAACAAGAATATTTTTGCCCCTTAAAAACAGCACTTGCTTTTGTTTGCTGTTTTTTTTATGGACCAGGAGGAAACACTTATCACTGCACCTGATCAACTTTTGGATTAACAATACAAGGGTACTGAAGGATACAACTAAATAATTCCAAAAGACTTGGGTAAAATATGACTAGGCTAGGGCCTAATGTTTTGTGTGTGTGTGTGGGGGGGGGGGGGGGTACTTTACAAAATGGAGAAAAACCCATCCCCAAATTAAAAAAGAAACAAAAACAAAAAAATAAAAAGGGCCACCGACATCATTATGTCCATAAAAACAGTATTCAGAAGCAGGAAACAGGTGTTAACTGCATCAAAAGTTTTTGCAAATTTGTATAGGTCATTACTGACTGCTATACTCTGCACAGCCAGTGGCATGTGATTTGTACAAAATGAAAATCATAAAGGGCTTTCAATAATGAGCCCTTGACAATATAAGGGAGACTACTCATGTATAACTTTCTGATTTGCAGTTCTATGGAGCATGCAATGCATTAATTTACAGAGTTCTTATATGAAAGAAAGCATGCTTAACAAAGGCAAATTCTATGTTTATTCTTCTTGACTGAAAGATTACAGTCACTCAAGTACAACACTAAGTGATCTTAAAGTTAAAACAAACAAAAAGAAAAATACAAACAAAAAAACATAAATAAAACCATGGTATCTTACATCATGAAAGAATGTTTAAGATTCTTTCCTCTACAGGAACCCATAAAAACATTAGTTTTGTTTACTTTCTTGGTTCTCTGACAAAGGGACAGCAGTGACTGAAATTTCAAAGTGGAGTAATCAGCCAACAAACAGCAGTTCTGGAAATCCCTGAATTTAGCTGACAATGTTAGTGAATGCACATTTTTTTTGTAATTATTCAAAGCAACTTTTTTTTCAAGAGTTAGGAAGAGGGGGAGGGCATGGATTCCTTCCTTACTGGTGGGGTTTAACAATGCTGACCTCAAACCATATATGTGGATCCCTAATAACAAGTAGGCCTAATAATATTACTTGGGATCATGATACCTACACACAATGATCTGGAATCATAGGCCTACCTACACACAATGATCTGAGCTATCATTTAACCTCAGTATCAACTGGAGATCTTGTTGACCAACTGTCACTAATAATATAGTCTTATAAAATAAAACAGGATGAGCTGAATGATAAATTTGTTCCATCAATGAGTGCAATCCATTTTTATACCAGAAAAGTACAGTTGAAATTTGTTCAGTAAATGCATGATCTGAGAATGAGATGTTTGCATGGTAATAAGGGCAGACGGTAGCAATTCACTTTTATTTTATTTAGTTAGGGCCTAATCGACAAATTAGTCCTGAGGCCTGCTTTTACAGGTTTGATTAATTAAAAACAAAAATTGGGTGACATGATAAGGATACAGATGTAACCCAAAAGTTTGGAATACTGTCGATGATTGCATTTCTTTTGTCAAAATGAACTTTTTTCAGCTTGTTGTATTTCTGCTCCACAGCCAGAATCTCTTCGCTTGCCTTTTCGTTCAGGCCATCAATTTCGTTTTGGATGTTTTCGATGGCATCAAGAGCTTTCTTCACCTCGGTATCAATCGCATCCTCGCTGTCGTTTGCATCACCGCTATCAGTGGGGTGTTCAAGCTTCTGTCTTTTCGATGGTATTTCTGATGCCATTTTTTTCTTTTTTTCTGAAAATCCGATCGTACAATTTGCACGAACTGGCCTACCTTTCAGTCAGCACGTTTCACGTCTGCTTTGGCCTAGAGTTTCCCTCTCCGCACGCGCTTTAGCTTCCGCCCAATTCGTATCGTAAAAGCCTTGTCATTGGTCAAACGAGGGAAATTCAATGACGTCAATCACTTGAATCCAATCAAATCGTACGTCTTACTTGGTTTCCAGTGTTTGTTATTGACTAAAATAGAATCAAGATGGCAGACGAAGAAACGATGGAAACACGTTCTGAACAAAACATTTTCGAAATTTTGCAAAAAGAGGGATCTTCTTCTGAAATTTCTGGAGCTGACTTAGAAACACGGATGGCTTGTCCATCAAAATTTACGAAAGAAGCAAAGACAGAAAATCAGAATCTACCTGGATTACAGTATGTGCAGCAGATGACGAGCATGGAGCATGGTGAAGATGAGTCAATAGAAATATATCCAGAAGAACCTTCAGGTTTACATGAAGCAGGTCAGGCTAATAGCAGTGATAGTGTACCACCGAAACCTAAAAGACCGAAATTGTTAATGCCGACACCGTGTACACAGGGTGGCAGCAACAGTGACGCATGTCAAAGCCCAGAATCGGGAAAACGACGACGCGTTCGTCATAACTATCGACGCCTTTCCAGCTCGGGCTATGTGGACGACTATGAGAAAGCCAAGGACAATAAGTTTTCACTTTCAAGTGACAGTGATACATCCCCGCAGACCCCTAAGCCAAGGAGTAACAACTCATCACCCAAGACAAAACCACCAAATCCGTTTGTGGGACTGAAACAGAATGCGGGAGAGAAACCCATGGCAGGTATGATTACATACAGTGTTTACACAGTTACAGCATGTGTGGTCACTAACACTGTGTTTGTTTTATTTGTTGACATAGATTTATCTATTTTGTTTTATTTATTTATTAACTTATTTCAAAACTGAATGGAATAAACGTTTGTGTGCTTTTTTTTGTTTTTGACATGCAGTCCCTGTGTGCTTGCAGTCCTGTGTGCTTGCAGTTTTGTCAGTTATCCCCTGTTCTCTGGCACAAATGACCTACACTTTTGAAGTTAGTTAAAGTCTGTCCCGAGCCTAAGGCTCATCAGGCCGGTGCTTATCCCGGTTTCTGTGGCGCTAAGCGACTGAGAGTCATAGACTCCCCCTGGATAGGACGCCAGTCTATCGCAGGGTTAACCCCCCAACACAAGGTTGGTACCCTTTTACACCTGGGTGGGGTGAGAAAATAGCCGTAAAGTGCCTTTCCAAGGGCACAACGCCATAGCCGACAGCTGGATCGAACCCGCAACCTTAGATTACGAGTCCAACGCCCTAACCATTCGACTACCGCGGCGGCATACACTTTTGAAGTGGAACAGGGTTTTCACATGTTCTGCAGTGTTCTGAGTGCAATCCCACATGGGACTTCAGATCATATGCGTCATACAAAGCTCTCACAGTCTCTGTGTCAGAGTGTGTGTGTGTGTGTGTGTGTTTGTCAAATCAAATCAAATCAAATCAAATTAAATTTTTTATTTCCAGATGGTACATTGAGTGTGTGTGTGTGCGTGTGTGTCTCTGTGTGTGTGTCACTGTGTGCGTGTGTGTCTGTGTCTGTGTGTGTCTGTGTCTGTGTGTGCTTTGATTTCATATCTTTTCACATTAAGTGATATTAATTATTGAATTACTGTAAGTGTAAACAAATTAAAGTGTGTGTGTTGTGTGTGTGTGTATGTGTGTGTGTACCATTTACAAAACTAAGAGTAATTTGAGTGCAAGTAAAATACTGGCATTCGTAATAAAAATTATTAATATTAATAACTCTGTAACTAAGACTTACACATAACAATAAGTTGAATAACATGTGATGTACACACAGTTTACAAGTTGCGTGCATGCACACACACACACACACACACACACAACACACACACACATTATTTTGCTTGTTTGCTTCCTGTTTTATTTGTGTTAGTTTGTGTGTCTGTTTTTTGTTTGTTTGGGTTTTCTTTTTTGTTTTGCTCTACATAGATGGCTTGATGAAAAAAAGCAAATCCATGGCTTACTCAATGTACTATCTGATCTAGAAATAAAATGTTGACTTGACTTCACAAGTTCACACACACACACAGTCACACACACACACACACACACACACACACACACACACACACACACACACACACACACACACACACACACATACTTTGTCACTTGTGCACCTTTAGGCTTTACAAATCATGTACAAACCGGCTTATTCAAATAATTTCTATTGTAAGGGTTACATACTGTAGGTTGGAATTTCCGGAACAAGTACTAAATAAGATTTGAAAGCATGTGGTGTTTGATTCTTTGATAATTTCTTAGACAGGTTGGAACTAATGCTGCAATAGTTCTAAGAGAACTCCAGATAACAATTAACAGGAGCTTGATAACACTGGAAAGATCTTTGGCCAAATGACATGAAATTAGTTCAACTACATCACGTATTATACATACATGTGTAAGTTTACACACAAGAGTTTTCAGCACTAGGCCTAGATCTGATGGCAGAAAAACCTGTCAGAAACAGGTAGGAGGCAGAGAGCCATAAAAAGAAGTTAAACAGCTAATTCAGTAATTCTACGGGGGGTTTAGGTTACAGATTTTTTTTTTTTTTGGGGGGGGGGTGTATTATATATTTTATTGATCAGATTCTGTCTTTGTTGTTTTGTTTTGTGTGTCTGTGTCTTAGTGTCTCTGTCTGTGAGAATATATGTGTGAGAGAAATGGAGAAATGGGTTGAAGGTTTGGGGTTAAATTTTGTTGTTGTTTTATTATACATGTATGTTGCTTTGGGGTTTTTTTTTGTTTGTTGTTGTTGTTGTTTTTTTTGGGGGGGATGGAGAAGTGGAGGGTGGGTGTGAGTGTGCTCAACCATGTCAGTGCATGTTGCATGGGGAAGGGTGTGTCATGTTTTTACATCATAAGTAATTTTCACTCAGTGTTTACACACTAGACTTATTTTTAAAATTAAATATCATGTACAAGTTTTTTTTGATGTGCATGTCTTTGTGTTTGGATTTTACTATCAGTTGGCCAATTTTTTTTTTTTTTAGCCTGAAGAATTTTTGATTTTTTAAAAAACAAACTGAAAAGTTAGTTCTGCTAAACACTTTGACGTTGTGTTTTTACTGTTTCCTCTTAAGATTATGGCTCATGAACGAATTATGAATTTTGCAGAAAACGGATCCTTATCCCTGGAAATTCCTGCCAGAGAGAAGCCCGACATTGACGACCCTCAGTCACCACCACAAAGGAAAGACGCGAACACGCAGCTTTCCCCATCCTCCTCCTCAAAGATTTCCAAGTCCCAGGAGCTGCAGCCTGACAGTCAGTCTCCCCGCAAGCATCCTGCCACCCACATGGGCATCACCACCACCACCATAAACACGGCGGAGGTCATCACCATCACAGACATCATGAATCCCCTGCAAAGCCTGGAAGTGAGCAGTCTGGGTGCAGCATCCGTCAGGGTCTGAGGGCGTTAAAAACTCTCCAAAACAGCCCCCTGTCATCCCTCCAGCCAGGATAGGGATTCGTGACGCAGGCAAGTCTGGAGTCAAGAAGAGGTCAGTGGGTCATTGTGGAGTGCAGGTCAGCCTTAAACGCCGCACAGATCATAAAAAAACACAGACTTCAATTTCAGCGGTTTCCTCCTCAGAACAGTTGGAGAAAATGACAGTAACCATCAACCCTTCTTGTTCTGCGGTGTCTGAAGATCACCAGGAAAAAGCCTCAAAGAGAAATCGTGGAACTCAGACCAGGAACAGAGAAAAATCTCACAGTACGACAGCACCCCAGATGTGTCATCGGATGCTTTGCATAATTCCGAAAATCCGCTTTCAGAGTCGCGTTTACTTTCCAGGAATGAACCGATGCCCGACTGTGTGCGCCTCGCGCACTCTCGCTTTCGCAAGTATGTTCACCTTGAAAAGTATGTCAACGGTGGTGCTATGGTAGCCCATGCTTATCACCACGAGCTGCAGAATCTGTCAGGCAGCTGAAAAGGAGGAATTTGCAGATCAGTTCCTGGAGCTTGTGTATGGTGAGGAGCCGGAGCATGTGTCTCACTGCGTCATGGGAATCGTTCATGGGGCCGCCGAGCCAATGGAGGACTTCATCGACTATCTGAGCACACACCACAAAGACTTGACTGTCAAGATGGGCATCCTGGGAAAGTCGGACATCGAGACCATGACTATTGAAAAGTATCGTGAATCGATGCTGAAGAACTACTTGCATGGAACAGTTCCGGTGGGGATCTCTGTTACAGATTAGCCTTGTTGGCACCGTGAAAGAGGAGGTAAGCTGCTTAGGGTCTTTGTAATATTGGATAGAACTATTGTCTTACTCTTAGTCATCTTCTGTCACTTTTAAAAAAAAAAGTCTTGGTTTGTTATAAATAATATCTATTTTTAAATATATCTTGAATTTTATGAACATGTTTACATACATGTATACATTGATCTAATATGTTTAGCATACTAATTTAGTAATAATCATATTCATATCATACTGATATTATACCAATTCAAGAAAAGAGCAAAAATGTTTAAAATTATACCCAAAAATTATGTCTTTCAAGTTTCATAGATCTAGATTCTTTGTCAGTATGTGTATGACTTTCTGTCTGTCTGTCCATCTGCCTCCACCCCCACCCCGACCTTTCTCTCACTTCTCTCTCTCTTTTCTTCTTTTAAGATATTCATTGAACTGCTGTTAGTGGTGATGCTGGTATGTAGGGGTAGGGAGGGGGTTTCTTAGCTTTATTCCCTGATCAGGGCAAGGGCCGATGAAAAAAAAGTATAATAATCTTACTCTGTAACCCTTGAAAAATAAAGATTATTCATTCATTCATTCATTCATATTCATCTCGCTCACTCACATCACTCTCTCTCTCTCTCTCTCTCTCTCTCTCTCTCTCTCTCTCTCTCTCTCTCTCTCTCTCTCTCTCTCTCTCTCTCTCTCTCTCTCTCCCCCCCCTGCTTTTGCACCGAGTGACTGACTCATGCACAAAAAACACCCCTATCCCTTCATCATCAAGTGATCAACGTTGCGGACTGTTGTCCTGTTAAAAAAAGAAAGTGGGATACTCGTTTAAAAAATATATATTTAGTAATAAATATTCTACTTTTGAAATTCATGACTGTAAAGTGAAAAGAAAATGTCTATAATATAACTTTATAAGGAACACAATTTATTATATATTATGATATTGATGTATTAAGTATTGTGTAACTTTAACTCCAGGTTCAAATTACCAAAACAGGTGCCATGATGGTGATTCAACCCAGGCCATCATCACAAGTGCAATGCCCTAACCACTAGTCTGTTCACACCCCCCACCATATGCACTTTAACAAGTGGGGAAAAAATATAGGCAACACTTGTAATACTAATAGGGAAGTGGAAATTAACATCAGAGGAAACTTTGTCACTATGTGAGATTTGCCGCTGGGTGTCACAGAGTTAGTGGCACAGGCTATTCAAAGGTTGCACAGTGTACAGGCTATGGTCATTTAAAAAAAAAAAAAAATTTCCGGGGCTAGAGCTGTGAGGTTCACCAATGGTGATATTTTTGCATATATGCGACCGTTTATGCCCACCATGAAGGTAGCTGCATTCCAGGATGATGTCTAAACACGATACAGTGTGCATAGGGCTTTGTAAAAATGTTGTCATCCATTCCTACTGGCCAGCAATAGCCTACACTTCCAAAAGATGCAGCGGCGTTTTTCATGTACACCAGTTGCTCTGCATATTTTTCACACATGTAATAATGATTTAGGGGGGCTTAGTTTACAGTCTCATCTAAAGGACTTTCAGGGGAGTGAAGTCTGTACTGATGTTAACTCCAGGGGAAATTTTTCTTGAACAGGTTCTTTGGTGGTGGTGGCTTAAAACCATCAGATCCAAGGCACAATGCTCAAGTCTAAGAAAGAGTCCATCACTAGGCTATCCTGTATTCACCTCAACATGATAAACATTTTAAAGCATTTCTGTTTGGTGTCAGAGTAAACTAATTAGTGTACTTGTAAAAGACAAGTTTTATGAATTTTAAAGTCTTTATATTCAGTGTTTGTATGATTTCTCTTGGCACATATTTTCCGGGGGGGGGGAGGTGGACACACTAAACAACCACCATTGCTGCCCTGACACAGTTTGCAATGAGTATTCCTTGTCAGTAGAGAGTATGTGAGTGTGAGTTTTTGTAGCAGGAGCAATGTGTGTGTGTGTAATGTCACTGTGTGTGTGTTCTGTTTATCTCCTAGTCCTACCGCAAGCTGAGTGCACTGGGATTAGTGGAAAGAGTGATAGTGCAGTTAAACATCATCCATTTTCTGATCTATCTATAGACGTATTTGTAGGCTGTAATTCCATGAAATTATTGAAACCCAAATGTTATTTCCCAGGCATGGCTGACACAGTTCTGAAAGGAAATCCTTGTTAACTCTCTGAATCAGGCTAAACCATCATCAGAATCAATCATGAATCACATTTATTTTCAGTTTCATCCTTATCCTTGCTGATCATTTGTGCAAAAAGTGTTTCCTGTTCAGGGGCCTGTTTTCATGATTTGTCATCTCATGGTGGTTGGGATTTTTCCTTCACTTCCAATTTTCCATGCCTGTTTTGAGTTTTTAAATAGGTTTTTATTCGGGTGGGGGAGGGGGGGGGGATTGTTCCTTGGCTAGCCTAGGGGTCCAAGGTTCATTAATTGTGAGACTTTCCGTATCATAGTTAAGGCCATTTGTGATTTTCTAACCATTAAGGTAGCAGCTTTCCAGCTTCAGTGATGTCTGAACATGACAGTAGAGTAATGTGCCTGTGCTTTAAGAAAAAAAATGTCGGCCATTCCTACCAGCATGCAATTGCCTTCTCTGTTGCCTGCTCTTTCAAAAGGCAGAACAGGTTTTAACATGCGCACAAGATATTCCGCAAACATCAGACTTCAGGGTGTCACTGTTTGTCATTAGAGGATTGTCAAATGATTCCCCTACAACAGGCACCTCAGGATCCAGTCTGTCTTTGGTAGTTATTGTCTTCAGTATCATGAGTATGGACACAAAAATAACGCATTAACAGTGACATATAGATCCATGTGAGACTGAGAGATATCAGAAAAGAGTACTAGTTATTTTAGTATAATATTAATATTTTAATACTAATCACCACCAAAGGGATCCCCCAGAAGCACAGAGTGTACACTTCTGCTCAGTTTCTGCAAAGCTGCCTGATGAATGAGAGCTCCTGGGGGATGTCTGGTTCTGAAGGGTGCAGCCGAACAAGCATGGTGGGTGTGAATAGTGTATTGCTAGAATGAGAACGAGCTTTGTGGGAGTAGCAGCTGTAGCACTTGTCAAAACTCGAGCAGAAAGAAATGTTTCACCATTGATTTGTTTTAAATTAAATTAAGAAGAAAAAAAAACCCTTACTATATTACTTTATTTATTATTAATTGTTAACATTTATTATCATTATTAAATTTTAAATCATCATTATCATTATTTATTATCATCACCATCATCATTAATCATCATCATCATTCATCATTATTATCATCATTATTATTATTATTGATATTGCAGGTGGGGAACTATTTTCCTGAAATGCTGGACGTGATGGAGAAAGACCCTTTCCTGAAGGCGACGATGCCGTGGGGCAGCCAGTCCTCTCTGCACGGAAAGATTGTGCGCACAGAGAGCAACGACGGGCCAATCCTGTGGGCACGCCCTGGGGAACAGATGGTACCCACTGTCCTAGCCGAGGCACAGAAGTCGCCTCTGAAGCAAAGGAAGAGGTCAGTAGTGTGTTGATGTTGGGATCTTACTTCAGTTTATTGAGATAGGGCTGGACAATGCTCTCTCTCTCTCTCTCTCTCTCTCTCTCTCTCTCTCTCTCTCTCTCTCTCTCTCTCTCTCTCTCTCTCTCTCTCTCTCTCTCCTCTCTCTCTCTCTCTCTCTCTCTCCTCTCTCTCTCTCTCTCTCCTCTCTCTCTCTCTCCTTCCCTCCATCCCCCCTCCACCCCCCCATCTCTCATTAAATTTAAGTAAGAGAAATTTGATTCTGTTCTGTCAGCCTGTGGATATCCCCTATGAAATGTTTAAAATATGCTAATGGCATTCATGTTGGTTGTACATAACTTGCACAAACTTATTTTCATGAGATTCCATTCTTACAGAAATATAAATAATTCAAGGGGTATCAAAAAAATTTTGTGTGATTTAGTTTATTAGACTATTGTAAAGTATTATGTCCATGGATTTCTTATTTGTTAACTGTCTATTCACAGTTTGAGGTAGTTAAAATAAAGTGGACATGTAACCTTTCACTCATATTTTCTCAGAGTTGCTATTTTTCTTCTGGGTTTTGTTTGTTTTGTTTAGGGTTTTTGTTGTTGTTGTTGTTGTTCCTCAGCTACAGCTACCAGTGATGATATTGTGCATGCAAAATTTTGCATATGATTTATATCACATGTGGTATTGATTATTCATACTGTCTCTAGTTTTATAAAAACTTTACAGAAGCTTCCAAGCTTTATAGTGTCATTATTCTGTACCTGATGTAATGTGTTGTGTCATAAGAATTTGTCAGCTAATCCTTTGGTTTTGATTTATTGCATATATTTAAGGTAAACTTTCTTATTTCAGAAGTATGCATGTTTTTGCAGACAGGATTTACTGGTGTTGTTGTTGTTGTTGTGTTTAAAGTGTAACGTTAGTATCAGTGTTGAAGCAGCGTGACATTTGTGTTAGGAGGATTTGGAGTTAAAGAAGCTACAAAAGTGCTGATAATGCCAGGAGGATTTGGATAAAGAAGCTACAAAAGTGCTGATAATGCCAGGAGGATTTGGAATAAAGAAGCTACAAAAGTGCTGATAATGCCAGGAGGATTTGGAATTAAAGAAGCTACAAAAGTGCTGATAATGCCAGAAGCTCATGGAAATCGTGTTTTTGTGTATTCAGGTGTCATATTATTTTTTTCTGAGCTTTGAACTAAAGGTGAGAATGGATGCTGTCATTTCCACAAAGAATTAATTGATGGAACAACAGTATCACACATTGCAGCATTGTGCATGGACACATTATACGGGGAATGTACATGGTTAGGTCATGTGCAACTCATTATCTCACACACGTGCAGGAACACACACATCACATATGCATGCACATAGTATGCACGCACGCACGCCGCACGCACACACCACACACACACACACACACACACACACACACACACACACACACCACACACACACACACACACACACACACTTCTTCCACCATATTACTAATCCGTCTTATCAAGCTGCATTAAATGCAGTGACTGTTTATCATAGATAATTTTTGATCCACAGCCATTTTTTAAAACCTGTAACTGTTGTTTATCATTTGTGTTGACATGTTGTATTTGCAGAGGAGCAAATGAGCTGCAGAATCTGAACTACTTACCCAGAAGTTCAAAGCCGCGAGAAGTTCTGGTGGAGGATCGAACTCGGTGCCATGCTGACCATGTAGGCTATGGCATCGATCGCTTGACCACTGCTGCTGTGGGGGTGCTGAAAGGGGTCAATGCTCCTGGAGAGTAAGTCATGTGGTCACTAATTTATCAGATATCAATGTCCTATGCATTGACTGATTGAGGCGTGTTTGGACACAGAGTGGTAACTGACATCAGGTAATTGGTATGTTCAGGGTGGGTCAGGGTTCTTCCAGATTTACCTTTGTAAGTGGTTTTTTTTTCACATGCATAGCTAGCACATCTCCTGGGATGTATTATCATGATTAGGTATTTAGTAAATTAAAAGTTTGTGGTTCCAAAGCACAGATAACTTTATCAAAATGTATGATACACTGCAAACCCTCGCTCCACTTCAGTTCTGTTGTGTGTCAGCAATTAACCTTCAGGGCATTGAAGCTGGCAGATTTCTGCTAAGGTTTGTGTTCTATCTCTACTCTTTAAATGCTTAGCCAGGGTTCATTTTCTGAATCATGAGATTCCCAGATTTATGAAAAGAAAGTGTTTGTATGACTAGTGGTTTATAAGATGACAGTTTGCTTAAACATACTATTGAATTATATGTTGAACAACCAACTTGGATAGACTGCCATATTCACCCTATTGTAACAAGATTTTTAATGAAAGTGTGGTTGTGTGCTCTTATTCCGAATAAATTTGAAGAAACTCATCTTGTTTGAAAAACTCAAGTCTTTTGAAAGAGAATTGAACTAAATCAGAAAAAATGCTGACAGAATGGTGAGGGTAGAGGGACAGTCTAGATGTGAGAGAGACAGGTGTGGTGGATTGAAGTGACAGGAGGAGTGTATGTTGACATGTGGATGACTGACTGAGGTGGTTTTGCAGGGAGGACCAGAAGCGAGTGCTGAAGGACGTGATCTGTTTCCATGCGGAGGACTTCCACACCATTGTGGAGAAGCTGCAGCTGGATCTGCATGAACCTCCTGTCTCACAGGTAAAGGAACGTGTGTAGTCAGTGCTTTGCAAGTCCCCTCTCATCTTCTTCTCCTTGCGTCCTTTCTTGTCAATGTCAGGGGGTAACATATATATATATTTTTTTTTATTTTTTTTTTTTTTTAATATAAAAAAAAGAATAAAAAATAATAATAAAAAGGGAAGGTAATATTCATTGCTTTACTTCAGATCTTCTTCTATTTATGTCCTTTCTTTTTTTAAATCAGAGGTAAAAATTTAGCGCTTTACTCAGTGTGCATCTTTCTCTTTATTTGTCAAGGTGGGCTTCAGTCTTGTCTCTCTTTTTTTAATTTTGTTTGTTAGACCAGTCAGAAATATGATAAAATCATAGCGTTTCTTTATCTATTCTATATTTTGAAACACAAGAAGTGTAGTCATTGACAAAAAAACTTCACTTATTTAGAAACATCTCAGAATACTTGTTTACTTCTGTTAGTGTTTGAGCACACTGTTAGAGGTTAAGATTTATACTGGGATTTTTTTTTCAAGTGCTTCAGTGTCTGTGTCTTAGAGTGAGTACATAATATTGCGAACTTTTAAAATAATAAAACGTGTAACAGCAAGACAAGGTCATGATTTCATGATGATAAAAAAAAAGTTGTAAATAAACAATAAAAATCTGTGACCTGACATTGTTTGAGATCTGCAATTAGGCCTACAAAAAAAAAAAAAAAAAAAAAAAAGGGAGAGAGAAAAAAAGAAGGAAAAAGTTGTGGTGTGAAGTAAAGATACTATCTGTATTGATTGTGATATGAAGGAAGAAGAGGTGCAGTTTATAAAAATATATTAAAAAAATTAAAAAACAAGAATGATACTGGTTTTCAAAATGTCTTAGTGTGTGAATTACAACCTGTGATGTATGTGGACTTATCCAGAAAATGCTGTGTTTCAGTTTGTGATCTGTGTGGATGCTGAGCTATAAAATGCTATTTATTTATTTATTTTATACCACTTTATGTCACAGCAGATTTCTTTGCATGAAATTCGGGCTGCTCTCCCCGGGTAGAGCGTGTCACCACAAGTGCAGTGCCTACCCATTATTTTTTTCCCCCAGGGGTGGTGTCTAAACACGACACCTGTGTGCATGCTGGGTTTTTTATTTTATTTTGTCATCTGCTTCTACCGGCACAATGGCCTGCTCTTCCAAAAAGCGGAACGGGCTTTTAACGTGTGCGCAAGATGTTTGCGTGCATTCATTCACGGGGCCTGGGTTTATAGTCTCATCCGAATGACTTTGACATTCAGTTTATTTTTTTCGTCAAACTGGAAAGAAAGGGCGAGGCTGGGTACGAACCCAGAACCTCACGGTTTACTTGTTGGCAGCCAAACGTCTTAACCATCCTGCCACCTTCCTTATATGTTTCAGTGTGTGATGTGGGTGGATGACGCCAAGCTGAACCAGCTGCACAGGGAGGGGGTGCGCTACGCCCGCATCCAGCTTCACCACAACGACATCTACTTCATCCCCCGCAACATCATCCACCAGTTCAAGACCGTGGCCGCCGTCACCAGCATCGCCTGGCATGTCCGCCTGAAGCGCTACTACCCCGAGCCCTCAGACAGCAAGGAAGAAGAGGAGGAAGAGAGAGGAGGAGGGAGGAAGATCAGCGCATGGCTGTGAAGGAAGAGCTGGTGGAAACGGGAGATGCTGTGACGCCTGTGGAGAGTGTCCCCGTGAAGAAAGAGAAGGAAGAAGCCAAGAAAGACGGTGCGTCAAGGCACGACAAAAGCAAAAAGGCCCACTCACAGCACTCAAAATCAGGCAAATCTCACAGGAAAGAAGAGTCGGTTTCAGGGAAAAGCTCATCCTCTCATACCCACAAGAGTGGCACCAGCCAGAGTGTCAAATCAGAGAAATCATCATGGGAAAAGCCTTCGGATCAGCCTTCCTCTCAGCCCAGCCGGTCTTCGTCCCTCTCCACTAAATCTCCCCTGAAGTCCTCATCACACTCTTCAGGTGACAAATCCTCCAAAACATCTCAAAGCAGATCTGACAAACAAGCACCCAGCCACCGCTCCAAGAAGCTTTCTGATGGACATCACCACTCTCATAAAGAGTCATCCAGCCATTCCGTCAAAGGATCAGTGGACAAATCCAAACCATCCAATCCTTCCAGCCATTCAGGACATCCTGGCAGCAAGAGATCCCTGGGTGAATCGAGCTCCTCCGCTAGCCATAGAAAAAGAGAGCACGATAAACAGAAGCAGGGGCCTTCCCACAAAAGAAAGAAAATGTCAGAAAAAAGTTCACAGGAATCAGAACAGAGCATTAAATCAAGTAATCATGGCAAGGAGTCTAAACAGCAGAAATGTGATGACGTTGCTGATACTAAAACAGTAGTAGCTGGTGTCAAAGCAGCTCTGACAGAAAGTGTTTCTGGAGGGGATGTTCCAAGTGTTGATAAAAAGGGGAACGGTGATACATGCACGGCTCATAGAGAAAGTGACCCTTCACTGGCAGCTGTTACTTTGCAAGAAGTTGCAAAGCCACAGAATGAGTCACAGCACGGTGTTACGATGTCTCCTGCTGTGAAACTTGAACCTAGCTCAGATGCAGCTCATGCGTGCGAGACTAAGAGTCTGTTGGAAGCGTGTGATCCTGTGAGTGCATCAGCATTAGAAGAATCTTGTCAACCACTCATTCCAGACACTGCTTTTGCCAAAACATCTGTTGATTATCAAGCTATTGTGGAAGAAATTTCGCCCCCTTCAAGCGTGGGCTCAGTGCACATGGATGAGTTTACACCAGCTTATGCTGTGGGTCCAGCACTTGAAGCGAAATCTGCACAAGTCACAAATTATACAGGTGATGATGAATTTTCAGAGCAGAATTATCACTGTGTGACTCAAGCCTCTGTGCAAGATTCAGAACAATCTGATAACAAAATTTCTGGCCAAGAAACAGTCATGGAAAATTCATATCCCAGTTCTGTAAACTTTTCTCCTGCACAAAAATCATTCCCTGTCAAGCAAGAGAGCCCTGATCCAATGGAAGAATCTCCTCCTCTGCCACAAGAAGGGGAATTTGCTTCGAGTCAGGCAAATGTTGTGCCGATTTGCAGCATTCTGTAGCTGAAGTAGATGATTTTCCAAGCATGCTTGTGGAGACATCACCCCCTTTAGGGACTTCTGTGGAAGAGAAGTTAGAACCAGAGGCAGGAGCTGGCTCTGCAGCCATGGAGACAGGAACCTCAATGGCGGAGAAGTCTGAGGCAGACCAAGAGGTAACGACTGTATCGTCACTGCATTCTGAGGATTGCAAACCCCACCCACCCACAGAAAGCAGTCTGCCTGTGCAAGAAAACACCTCCGGCACCACCACCACCACCAACAGCACAAGTGGAACACACACTAGCAGAGACCTGGAGTCTGAGGAGACAGAGGAAAAAATGGAAGTCTCTTTTGAGGAAGCGTCGTGATGCAAAAGATGTGCTGGTCATACTTGGGTGATATTTTGTAATGCCGAATAATATGCATGGAACAACAGATTTTATCAGTACTGCAGTGTTATCAGGATTTGACTGATCTAACGTGTATCCCATCCCTGCCTGGTCATGTTACATTCTTTTGTCGATGTATTATTTTATTCTTGAAGTGGCAGCAGAATCTTGTCTGAAACCGAGAAAAGAGAAATTTATTTTATCGTTGGTTTTCCTTGGTCATACAAAAAAGTGGATGTTTCAGCGCTCATGCTTGCTTCTTTGTCTGTTCTTGTTTCTGTGTGTTACGCAGGAGTATTTGGTTTCAGTCATTGTATTCAATGTGCAATTGTGTGGGGGATTTTTTAGTGTTTAAGTTTGGTGTTGATTATTTCACAGTCATGTTTGAGTTAATGCAAATTATTTTGTTTTAGTTAAAGTTTCAATTTAGTAGTGAATGCTTTTTACACAGGTAAAACTTTGCATGCCCTTATTACCCCCCCCCCCCCCTCTCTCTCTCTCCTCTTCCTCTCTGTCTGTCTTCTGTCTCTCTGTCTCTGTCTCTGTCTCTCTCTCTGTCTCTTCTCTTCTCTCTCTCTCTCTCTCTCCTCTCTCTCTCTCTCTCTCTCCCCTGTGTTTCCCTCCTTCCTCCCCCTCTCCCTCACCATTTTTTTTCTTTTTTAGTTCCACACATATACTCTGACACTGGGTTTGCAGGCAATTTGACTTTGCTGTCAGCAGAAATTGAAATCTCTGAGGTACTTGGAACGTGATCAGTCATGTCACCAAGCACTTGTGAAACAGTCCAGACAGCAGCAGCTGTAGAAAGATGAAAACTGCCTGTGGCTTTGCATTTCCAGCTTTGTCACTGCCGCTGGATGTTGATAGAATTGGCTGGTGATTGTCGTGATTCTGTCTGCAGAATTCCACCATGAAAAAATGTACAGGGAATAACTGTAATTTAGCTGAAAAAGTAAATCATTGCGATTGTTCATGCCTCATCTCTTAGACAAAAGCTTGTTAGTTTTAAATATGTTTGTTTTGTTTTTGTCCTAGTTCATGTTGACTTTTTTCTTTGTTCTGAGCTAAATTGCTAGATTGAGTGACGTGTTCACGAGTGGGTGGGTGTGAAGGTATCCATTGTAAACGTTGGCATTGTAGTTTTTATATGAAACACTTATATTGCGTGATCATATATGTCAAGAGCATAGAAAATATTGTCCCTTTATGACAACCCTTCCCCCCCCTTTTTTTTTTGCCTGTTTAAAAAACAACTTTTTAATAGAAAGCATAGATATGAAAAAAGATATATGCAGATCATATTGTTGACATTTTTTTTTAGTCAAAGAAAATCAAAAGAGTTGCAAAGAAAATCAAATTAGCTACAAACTTTTAAAAATGCTTTTTTGAATTTTGTCTTTGAAAACTAGATAGGAAATGCTAAAAGGGAAAACTAAAGTTTAATCATACTGTTATGATTGAAAGAAAAAAAAGCAGAAAAGGACAAAAAGGGCTAATACTTATAACTTCCCAGTATATAGGTAGTTTCAGGTACACATCTGCCTAGAAAGCAAGAAGTGCAAGTTCAATCTAGGTTTGTACCTGAAACTTTTCTCCCATCCACTAGACCTTGAGTGGTGGTCTGAGTGCTAGTCTTTCAGGTGAGATGATAAACTGAGGTCCCATGTAGAACACACATTCAACACACGGAAAAACAGCAGAGTTGTCCCTGGCAAATTCTGTAGAAAAAACTTCTCCGATAGGGAAACAAACACATGCAAACAGGAAAATAACCAGGAAAAATGGGTGGTGCTGCTCTTGTGGCAACACCCTCAACCTGGGGAGTGCAGCCCCAATTTCACATAGAGAAAGAGAGACAGAGAGAGAGAAGAGAAAGAAGAGAGACAGAGAAAAGGGAAAGTACTTCTTTGTATGGGTCATGAGTTTCTTAAATCATAATACATAAAATGTATACAAATACTGAAGGCCACAACATCTATCTATCTGTCTATCTATCCCTTAGTCTGGCAACCATGGGGGCACCATGAAGACTTGACAACCAGTTCCCTCCATTCCTCTCTCTGTTCTGCCTTTGAGGTTTTGTTGAGTTTAGGCCTGTCCATTCACTGATGTTGTCCTCCCATCTCTTCTTTGGTCGGCCTCTTTTTCTTCCTCCTTGGACAGAATTACAAATGTGACTTTACAAAGACACTATTGATGGAGAAAATATTCAATTATGGAAACAAGTTAGATTCTTCACAAAATGCTTCTACAGTAATTTTTTCATAAAAAGACTTTTTTTTTAGATTTAGTTATTTGTTTTGCTTTATTTTTATCTTGGTTTTGGGGTTGTTTGGTCTTTTTTAATAGTGGTATGTGTGTGTAGGGGGAGGGAGAGGGGTTAGGGACTGCTTCTCTCTCTCTCTCTCTCTCTCTCTCTCTCTCTCTCTCTCTCTCTCTCTCTCTCTCTCTCTCTCTCTCTCTCTCTCTCTCCCTACAGTTATTAAGTCAAAGAAGTCAGTGAAGTAGTAGCTTCATATTGTTACACGAAACACAAAGTTGTCGAAATGTCATGCCTTTTATTGAAGGTTTGCTTAAATTATTAGTTTTAAAGAATGAAAAGTTCACTGCAGTCAGATAAAAGAAACGATGTTTTACCCCCCATGGTCACTGATTGATAGTTTTTGTATGAAAAATTCTGTCCTGAGCTGCGCTACCAAAAAAAAAAGTACAGTCCTGCAGATTGTGATAATGATAAGTATTGTGATAATGATAAGTACCTTTTTCCTTTCATCTATGTGGGAAGATTTGATGATAACGCTGATGAATGCAGAAGAAGAAAATCATGATGATGCAGTTATGGGCGCTTGACATTATAATACTGAATCACTCTTGGGTAAATAAAATAAAAAAATTTTAATCGCTCTTGGTCTGTCAACTGCCAGACTTTATTTCATACAGAACCAAGTATTGAACCAGGACCTTTAGATCTTCTCTCTAAGGCTGTCTGCCCAACTGAGCTATAGTGGATGACAAAAAAACAGTTGAAATGTTTCTTACAGAACTCAAAAACTGACTCATGTTCTCATTTTTTTTATTTTTTATTTTTTATATCAAGGATAATGGAATAAGCACTTGTGTGCTTTTTTTCATCCAGTCGCCGTGTGTATGCAGTTTTGTAAATATTGTCATCTGTTCCTACCAGCAAAGAATGGCCTACTCTTACGAAAAGCGGAACAGGATTTAACGTGTGCGCAAGATGTTCTGCGTGCGTTCACACATGGGGTCTCAGTTTACATCATCCGAAAAACTTTTGGGGAGAGTGGAGTCAGCACTAATGTTAACTCCAGGGGAAAAATCCCCTCCAACGGGACCAAGTGTGTTGTGGTAACCTTGAAAAAGAGCAGCGATTGTGTATACTGCAATCAAACTGTTCAGCAACTGACTGCATCGCATTTCAGGGATGAGATTTCATTACCTCATTTTTATGCTGGATTTTAATGCAAGAATCTGATGTGTTGTTCTTTCCCTTTCTTTTCATTTCTCTAGAATCATTTTGTTTAGTCTCTTTCTATGCGCAGTGATAGGACATACACAAGAACATACTTTAAAAGAAGTTTCCTCTTGACTTGCCTGCCAGGTTTCCTGTTTTAGCCATCCCCCGCAGCACAGTGATTAGCAGCTTGGGTTGTGGGCAGGAAGGTCATGGGTTTGAATCCCAATAGAGTCGGGATTTTTCATACTGCAGCCGGCTCCTACCCAGAGCAAGTTTATTTTGGGCTCATTGGGAAGACTGGGACCACACAGTGGAGCTTCATCCACTTCATGGATGTTGTTCAGTGCTGAAGGAGATGAGTTGGAAGGGGCAGAAAGATTGTCATGCCTTAGTCAAAGATTTTTTTTTTTGTTTGGGTTTGGTTGGGTTTTTGTTGTGTTTTTTGGGGGGGGGCAAAGACAGAAAAACTTTGTTGAAAACAAAAAAAAAATGTTTTGTCCAGTGTAGTGATGCTCATTTTTTTTTAAATCCTGGATTTTGAAAGAAAAGTATCATTTTTGTACAGGATCATAGAAAAAGCATCAGTGAGTAAATAAACATTTTGCTTTTATTGATGCCTTCACGAAGAAATTCAGTGTTTGTACAGAATTTACTCCAATGAAGTGGAAGAGGGGGTGGTGGAGTTCAGGGGTCATGACCGTGGCGTTGCTGAGAGCAGCAGGCTTGCTTCCATTTTTGGGTTGTGGATGCAGCTTGTACAGGTATTCTTTCAGCAGAAGGAACACTTTTAAGATGGAAGAAGAAAATCAGAAGGATTACATAACTTAAGTCTGAGGGTTTTGTGTTTGGATCCATTCTTTCTGTGGAATGTGGGACTAAACACTTCAGGTTGCTGCTCTTGTCAGAAGGCGTCAGCTGCCATGATAAATGTTTCTGGCATCTTTTTTTTTTTTTTTTTTTTTTTTTACCTCTTCGGGGACATGGTATTGAGAATAATTTTCGTTTTCTGTCTTCTGGATTTTTGTTGTTGTTTAGTGTTGAGAATAATTCTTGTTTTCCCTCTTGGATTTTTGTTGGGTTTTTATTTATTTATTTTTGTAGATTGCTGATTGGCTGCCTCATTGAACTACTCACAGTCCCATGCACTTTGTTCCTAATTTCCCCCCGTAGTAAACAATGTTGTGTTTTTATTGATACTGTGGAATTACAACCTGTTTTGCTGTATTTGTTGTGTAGTTTCTTCCCTTCTACCTTTTGTACATTGCTGATCATTTTGTGAATATTTCATTCACTTTTTGTTCGGCTTTTGTGTGTTGTTGCTACTGTTTAGTTGTAGTGGGCTTGTTGTTGTTTTGTTTTGGTTTTTCATGGCCCTGGAGACAAATTTAGGAATATGAACCTGTGCCAGAGGTGTGTCTTAGGTTTGTTTGCATACGCTTCATTATGTATGCTTGATTTTCTCTTCTAGTGGGAAAATGGAAAGCTGACACAATGAAGCTATGTTATGGGAAAGCTGACAAAACACAAAGAGCTATAGGAAAGCTGACACAATGAAGCTATGTTATGGAAAGCTGACACAATGAAGCTATGTTATGGAAAGCTGACACAATGAAGCTATGTTATGGAAAGCTGACACAGTGACGCTATGTTATGGAAAGCTGACACAATGACGCTATGTTATGGAAAGCTGACACAATGAGCTATGTTATGGAAAGCTGACACAATGAAGCTATGTTATGGAAAGCTGACACAATGAAGCTATGTTATGGAAAGCTGACACAATGAAGCTATGTTATGGAAAGCTGACACAATGAAGCTATGTTATGGAAAGCTGACACAATGGAGCTGTGTACTTCTCCATGTTTCTTTTTTTATTTTCCAAAATGCAGACTGTATTTTTTTGTGAAAAGCTGCATGCGCGTGAACATTTCAGATGCAAAAGCTTTGAATTTGTTTGCTTTAACAAGGTTCAGCATTATAAAAATCCCATATATTATCATTTTATCATCATCATCATTATTATTATTATTATTATTATTATTATTATTATTATTATTGTTGTTGTTGTTGTTGTTACAAGATTCTTTCTTTATATAAAGTTTTATTATAAGTTCTTTACATAAAGTTTTATTGAGGAAAAAGTAGTGAGGAAAGACATTAAGTTGAACATTAATTTGAATCTTTGATAAGTCATTTTCAAAATGATGAGAAGTTGGTACCTGCACTTGTCTTTCCTCACTACTTTTTCCTCAATAATACATAAAGTTCTTAGTGATCAAGAGTACTTGTCAACCGAGTCAGCAGATAGAGCTGTGTCAGGTTGTTACTGACAGTCTGAGCTATGCAGCCTGAGTTCATTTTGAGATAGGTGGCTGAGTTTTATTTTTTTGAAATATTATATGGCTGGTTTTGTTGTTATTGTTTTATTTATTTTTATTTATTTTATTCTTTTATATCAGGGATAATGGAATAAGCTCTCGTGTGCTTTTTTACACATCCAGTCCCCAGTGTGTATGCAGTTTTTGTAAATCTTGCCATCTGTTCCCACCGGCACACAATGGCCTACTCTTACGAAAAGTGAACAGGATGTAACGTGTGCGCAAGATTTTCTGCGTGCATTGGCACACAGGGCCTCAGTTTATAGTCTCATCCGAAGGACTTTAGGGGAGAGTGGAGTCAGCACTGATGATAACTCCAGGCTTTGCAGCCTGAGTTTATTTTGAGCTTTGTGGCTGAGTTTTATTGCCTTGAAGTATTATGAAGTGGGTTTTTTTTGTTATTGTTTTGTTGTTGTTTTTGCTACAAAAGTCGTAGAATGGAGAAAGAATTTCTGCATACCTAATTTACTCTCTGAGTAAAAACTGTTGGTTAACATTCATGTTCCAAACTTGATTTTATCATGGTGTATAGCTCATGTTTGACAAAACAAGGTTTAGGGTTATTGTTGGGGTTGCAGGTTTTCCAGCTGGAGGAAGGGGGGTGGAGAAGGGGGGGGGGGGGGGGGGTTGCATCTGACATCCCAGTGCTGGTTCTGGCAGTCATCACAATCTTTAGATCTGTAAATACCATTACTGATGAGTTTGTTTTTAGATTTTCTTCATCACAGGTGCTTTCAGCGTTGGTGATATTGAAAGTGGCTTTTGATTTGATTGTGATTTGGTTTTGGGTTTTATTTTTATTTATTTATAACTTTCTTCTTTTTTTTTTTAAATTACATTGATATCTTTGATGCTGAGTTGAAACTGTCATATGTTTGGAGGGGAGGGGGAGGTGGTTAGGGGGTAGATGATTTTTTATCTTTAGTTTGTTTTCCTCATATTTTCAGTTTTGTCATTTGAAAGTCAAGTTTTGTATTCACACACACACAGAAAAGAGGTGTGTTTGCTCTTAGGCAGCATTCAAATTATGGATGGTGACATGACACGTCCCATTTTATCTTGTTTTTATTGAAGCTAACAAGAACCTCTGAATACTGCATTTCAATTCCATATTTTATTGTATCTCTCTATGTTGACTGAAGATGTAAGCTGCCTGTATTTTTATCACGCACGCACGCACCCATGCACGCACGCACGCACGCACGCGCACACACACACACACACACACACACACACACACACACACACACACACACACACACACACACACACACAGTGAGGGGGGGGGGGGGGGGCTATTAGTATGTTTTTCAGTGCTTTGTTTTGTTTGCTCGACAAGATGAAGTGCTATAAAAATTCCATTTATTGTTATTATTTTCAGAGTATTGTTAAAGCTTGTCCTAGAAATGGGAGACCAAAAAAAGCATCAGCAATCCCATGCGGGGGAGGCTTCAAAGGGGATGAGAAAATGTTGAATTTATCACTGATTAAAGGAAAGTGAAATGTTTTGAATATGTAACACTCCTGTTTAAACAGAAAGAATATTTTGCTTGTCACAAATCGGTGATGTTTACATTGTTGTGGTTTTATTGTTGTGTTTGGAGAGACGTTGAATGTGATTTTGATATGTATGTCTTATTGAACTCAAAAAAAAAAAAGAAAAAAGGTGACAGACTTGGAGAGCAGTGAAAATCAGTATAATCCTTGTGTAGGTTAAATTCTAAAAAGAAAAAAAAAAAGATTAACATTAGACTCAGTTTACTAGTATGATCAACTGAAACGTGACACATTGGTTGTATTGAAAGAAACTTTTTTATTCCCGTTTTCAAAACAAAGATAATAGGAGCAGTGTTGTGAATTGTTTTATGACCTGACAGGGGAAAATAATGTGATACTGTTGAAACATTCAGAGTCAAAGACCTCATTATGGTAGTAAAAATTGTTTTTGTATACAAAGAAACATATTTTTATGACTGGGCAGGGAATGCTTTTGGATCTTTGTGTTAAAACAAAAAGGACAAATCTTCCTCTTCTGAATTTCTCCTGCAGGTTTGTAGTTGTTTTTATCAACTTTTCAAAGAATTGGGGGGGAAATGACTGAGTTTAATCAGTTTTTCTCTTTTACTTCACCAAAAGTTTGTTGTTGTTGTTGTTGTTTTTAATTGGTATTCAGTTTGATTTTTTGTTGTTGAATAGACAAACAGTAACTGTGATTTTTTTGGAGGTGATAAAACATATTCAAGCATGACTAAAAATACATGTATGCATATTTCATGCATGCTTTACCAGAAAGTGGTATAGAAGACACAAGTATTCATTCATAATTTATGTGCTTGCCTCATGTGCTGCAGGTCTGTATACATCTGTTACACATAACACACACACACACCACACAACACACACACACACACACACACACACAACACAAACACACAACACACACACACACACACACACACACACACACACACACACACATGCATGCATGCATCCACACATGCATGTATGCACACCCACATGATTTTACCGTAGCTTGCACACAGACATATACAAAAAAAAACATACTTCAGCTATGTGATTAGTTTGATGTCACAAGTCAGTCATTTTCAGACCATTTTATTTATTGAAAGCATCTTAATCCTCATTCCAGTCATGATAGCCACCTTTAAGGAAATTAACAGTGGATGATAGAGTATCCCCTAAAATGGTAGCTTACTTCTCCATAATATCTAATGAAATAGTATTAAAAAGACAAAATAACAACAAACTATTTTAAGGCCTTAATGTTGGTAAAAAACAAAAGTTATTGGGGGGGGGGGGGGGGGGGCCTAAGTACTTACAGTGATGACATTCATATAGGTAAACCACTGTGAGATCAGAAATCACCAAAAATCTCAAAGTTGATAATTTCCAACTTTTGCAGCTTATGATATTAGTGTGAATTGAGGTTGAA
This sequence comes from Stramonita haemastoma, assembly GCA_030674155.1. Lineage (NCBI taxonomy): Eukaryota > Metazoa > Mollusca > Gastropoda > Neogastropoda > Muricidae > Stramonita > Stramonita haemastoma. The sequence continues at coordinate 1,170,076 of CM060329.1, forward strand.
GAGAGAAAAGAAACAGTGAAGGTGTCTTCTACAACTCTTGCAAAGAGAGATTTGAGCAAAGGATTTTTTGAGGGGGGGAGGGGGGTATCTATTCTTTTTGGCTTGGGGTGTTGCTATTGTTTTGGTTTGTTTTTCTTTGTAATGAAAGTTTGAATATCATTGGTTGTCAAATGAGGACATTGGTGGAAACAGTAGCTTTGAAGCTAGCTGAACATGGTGGAAATATTAGCAAACCCAGAAGTTGTGTTGGAAGTGAACAAAAAGTGGTGATTGTACAGCATTGTGAAATCTCCTCCCCCCCCCCCCTCTCCTCCCCCTCTCCTCCTCTCTCTCTCTCTCTCTCTCTCTCTCTCTCTCTCTCTCTCTCTCTCTCTCTCTCCTCTCTCTCTCTCTCTCTCACACATACACTCCCTCCCTGCCTCCCTCCCTCCCTCTCCACAGTGATTGCTTTGTCATGTGCATGTGATACATAGAGTTTGTGTGTGTGTAAAATGGGACAAACTGCACAGTGTTGAAATGAAGACTTTTTGTTTACATACCTCTCTGCGATTCCCTCCTATCTCTTGTTTAAATAAATAAAGTGTAGAAGAAAAAAGAACTGTCATGTTTGTCTGTCTTGTATGGAAGCGTCTGCTTGCATGTGTTGGTGCCGTGGTGCATGTTTGTTTTTTGCGTGCATATTTGTGAGAGGGTGTTTTATAAAAACAAAAAAACAAAACACACTCTCTCTCTCTCTCTCTCTCTCTCTCTCTCTCTCTCTCTCTCTCTCTCTCTCTCTCTCTCTCTCTCTCTCTCTCTCTCTCTCCTCTCTCTAAGTCCTTCAGATGAGACTATAAACTGAGGTTTTGTGTGCAAACACAAGCAGAACATCTTGTGCACATGTTAAAACCTGTTCCGCCTCTTGGAAGAGTAAACCATGGTGTGCCGCTGTAAACGAATGACGAAATTGACAAAACTGTATGCACAGCAGGACTGGATGTAAACAAGCATCCCTGTTTTATTCCATTATCCTCAAAATAAAAGAATAAAGAGTATACTCTTTCTACAAATTTCTATGCCAAGTTTTTGGCAGAAGAGATTGGTACATGCATTAGTATACGAAAAAGGTTTCTTTTTCCTTCATTTACCAAAGTTTATGACCTACAAACACCCAGACTGGCCAAGACTGTCCTACAGGGACCAGTACAAGGAGGGA
>CM060329.1:1191270-1193770 GCA_030674155.1 Stramonita haemastoma
ATCTCGTCACTTTATAAAGCTGCGTTACTTCCCTTGCACCAATAGCCCTTCCAGCGTGGGTATTGATAAATACACAACCACAAGGTAAAATGGTGTGAACCTGCAGCATTCCTAGTTATTTGAAATCAGCTCAGACTCCTTTCAAAGTCAGATAAAAAAAATTCTAAAGCTACTCAAAATTTAATGTCAATCATTTTCACCACAAACACACACACACACACCACACACACACACACACACACAACACACACCATGTAAAAGCAATGTGGTAGATTTTCTATTTAAAAAAAAATGCTTTGATTCTAGCAAAGTCTCCGCTTGGTATAATCGCTGATATGTGTTAGCCTCATGTACAGATTTAAACTAAATGCTTTCAGGATAAAATGCGTGAAAGATGTAAACTGCATTTATGGTGAGAAGATTACAAATAGTCATGCTATTTTTCACTGTTGACACTCAAGCATTTTATCTTCTGTACTCAGTTTATCATTGAATCCGTTTTTGTCAGAACTAACCACCACTGCTGTTGGACATTGTGTTAGCCAAGTATGACAATCAGTTTTTGCAGTCTGTTCAATTTAGCTTTTATTAAGCACTGTTATTTGACACTGTTTTCAGTTATTGTTTGCTTTTTCTTGTTTGGACTTTTAGGGGTTGGGGTGGGTGGGGGGTCTAAAATCACTAGATGTGAATAGAATTGAAGATTTCACAGGTGCCCAGGTACTGAATAAACTTTATGAACATATTTTTAACGGCAGAACAGCCAGGAAGAACGACAAATTTTGAAGCCTCTTTGTGTTTCCATACAAATTGTATTCATAAACGTCACAGCAGCAACACAAAAGCTGGCCAATGGTGGCAAGGGAAGGAACACGAGCGTTCTATAGAAGGTGGGCAGTCTACTAGGTGCTTTCCCTTTGAAAGGGCTATTGGCATGTGTTGTTTCTCGATAGCTAAAAAGAGTTAATGGGGGATAAAGTGTTGTGAATTGTGTCCTTTTTGCAGGGTATGGCAACTATTATGTATCCCCCCACACACGTTAAATCCTGTTCCGCTTTCCGTAAGAGTAAGCCATCGTGTGCCGGTGGGAATAGATGATATTTACAAAACTGTATACACACGGGGACTGGTTGTTTAAAAAAAAGCATAGGATTGCTTTTTCCATTATCCTCGATTTAAAAGAATGAAAATCAATAAAAAAATGAAACAAATAAAAATCTTGTCAATGTTTCTCAATACTTAGCATCAAGTGACAAGCATAGCTAAAACAGCAACAAGTAATCTTCGTCTTCACCTTCACCTATCCCGTTGTCCTGTGGGCACCACTGAAGATTTTGCAACCAACTTCCTCCCTCCACACCCAACGGTCCTCTGCTTTCGGTAGCAAATCGTTCCACACAAGGCCCTTCCACTCTCTGATGTTGTCTTCCATCATTTTATCTCTTCCTCTTCGTCTCCTCCCCTTACTGTTCCTGTAGACTACAGTCTTGGCCAGTCCAGATGATCGTGTGACGTGCCCGTACCACTTCAGTTTGTGTTTTTTCACTGAAGTCAGAAGCTCTTCATATGGTCGGATGGCGTTTTTAATTTTGGTTTTTTACTTTCTCATTGGTGATGTGATCTCTGTATTAGATACCAAGGTGTTTGCCAAAGCATCTCATCTGCTGTTATAGTCCACATTTGTCATTCGACAAAAATATTAATATGGTAGGCTATAATGATATAGTCATTACTCATCACAAAACAACACAAACTCGGTAAATATTTCAGAATGGCTATGACCTACATTAAGAGATTCGAAGCTGATGATCTATATTCAATCGTTTCATATTCTCACTGGCATCCTGCCCCTAATTTTGCAATTCCCCGTGTGTGTGTGTGTTGTGTGTGTGTTGGTGTGTGTGGTGTGTGTGTTGTCAGTAGTGTCAAGTAGATGTGTGTGTTGTGTAGTGTGCATACGTGTGCGTGTATTAAAGTCAAGTCAATAATTTATTGTGTTAGGTTACGTGCGCGTGCGGCGGTGCGGCGTGTGTGTGTGTGTGTGTGTGTGTGTGTGGTGTGTGTGTGTGTGTGTGGTGTGTGTGTGTGTGTGTGTGTGGTTGTGTGTTCTTTTCTTGAATTTTTTTTTTATTTCTCACTTTTGTTCCACGTAATGTCAGCTTTTTCACTGGTATCAAAAACTTGCAAAACATAGCAAATCAACCCTCTGCCCACCGCCCTCTCTTCCCGTTCTCTCGCTTTCCATCCACGTGTATTTGTTCAGTCCTGGGATGCGGTCCCTAACCGCCCCGTGTTCGCAGCATATAAATTATAGATGCACAGAGATCCAGCTTGGTCTCTGTTAGACCCTGCCTCTGTCTCACGGGGGGTCTGTTTTTTATGACAGGACCGCCCTAGCTCTTTCCCGGGCAACATAGTGTTGAAGCAATTAGCATTTTATGACGTATTGCGTAGAAGAAGCTGTGCACTTGGTGCATCAAAAGGAAACGTGACGCATTAA
>CM060329.1:1198770-1203770 GCA_030674155.1 Stramonita haemastoma
AATGTACAGACCATGCCGCTCGTCGGCAGATACTTTGTCCCTAAGAACACCCAGATTCAACCTATCTACCGTTGGCCGCCGCTCTTTCTCTGTTTCCGGTCCATCGATGTGGAACGACCTTCCTCTCTCCCTCCGACAAAAGCCTACTTATGACACTTTTAAATCCAACCTCAAGACACACTTATTTCAAACCTAAGTTTTTCTCCTTCCGCTTCCATCTCTTACCTGTCCCTGCCTTCAACATCCACCTGCCAAAGTGCATAACGTTTGTGGGGTGTGTGTGCGTGCGCGCGCATGCTGCGTGCGTGCGTGCGTGCGTGCGTGTGTGTGTGTATGTGTGTGTGTGTGTGTGTGTGTGTGTGTGTGTGTGTGTGTGTGTACATTCGAATTTGTCAAAACTGTAAATAGTTGCTGATTGTGCGTCGTGTAGGTTGAATGAAAGCGCTTTGATTTGTTATTGCAAGATATAGCGCTATACAAATTCCATGTATTATTATTATTATTATTATTATTATTATTATTACCATGTATAAGTTCACATGGTGTCAAACTTGATCTAAAGCTTGATATGGTCATACATTTGAAAAGAATTATGTCTTAAGTTTAGACTTGGTGTATCAGATATAAATGTTCATAAATTCAGGTGCAGAGAATATGATGTTGATGACCTCAGGTTACTTTGCCCATTTTGTAAGCAAGCACCTGAAGATGAAGTGCATCTTGTATTATGCTGTCCAGTATTAGAGGATGTTAGGCAGAATCCCATCCATGTAAAATATAGCAGGCAGCCTTATTCATTTAGACTGTTTACTCATGGCGTCAAGTCAGCCAGAGGTTGTACATAGTCTCACTTTATATTTGTGTAAAGCTTTCAGAATAAGAGATATTAGTTATCGTCAGTCATATTTTTGTTAACTGATTTTTTAAAAATATTATACAATAAGTGTTTGTTGTTTCCGTTGTTTTTTTGTTTGTTTTGTTTTTTATCCCCCACCAAAATGCTAAGCCGTTCGGCAACCCCCTTCGTGTATGGGCCAATGGCCTTTTTGTGAATAAACCATTCTCTCTCTCTCTCTCTCTCTCTCTCTCTCTCTCTCTCTCTCTCTCTCTCTCTCTCTCTCTCTCTCTCTCTCTCTCTGAGGGCCTAGTGTAAAGCAGCCTCTGTCTTATCCAATTACCCTCAATAAAACATTGGAGTCCTCTTGAACAGAAGGGTGACCAATCGAGGTGAATGAAAGCCTGGTTTGTCTGAGGTGCCCTCTTAGTCAGCCACGAAAGGGATGTTGAAATCTGAATCCATAACTTATGCAGCACCACGCGGGTTTTAAGACGTGTAATTTATGTCAGCCACGTTACATTGAAGCGCTGACATGACATGACACTGCTTGAAGCGGAGATTGCAAGTGAAGCAAATTTAGCCTGTGGACAACGCTCGTACAACGACCTATGTGCGTTTTGGGGCAACAGGGCCTCGGGGCATTGCCGGCCCAGATCGACAGTTTGACTTATAGGGTGGACCTTGATGATAATTTGATGACCGAAATATAAGTAAACGCGTTAAATACGCAGAGCCAGGCTTTTTAATGCTATGCTCATAAGTGAGTGAGTGAGTGAGTGAGTGAGTGAGTGAGTGAGTGTGTGTGTGTGTGTGTGGTGTGTGTTGTGTGTGTGTGTGTGTGTGTGTGTGTGTGTGTGTGTGTGTGTGTGTGATTTAAACCACCGAACTCAAACACCAAGCGCATCCCCTAGAAACTGTCAATACTATTTGTTAATATGCTCTCTCTCTCTCTCTCTCTCTCTCTCTCTTCTCTCCTCTCTCTCTCTCTCTCTCTCTCTCTCTCTCTCTCTCTCTCTCTCTCTCTCTCTCTCTCTCTCTCTCTCTGGGTGTTTCATAAATTTTCATAAACTTAGATCTACAAAATGCACAGTGAATGTGATGCAACATATTCTCTATGTAATAAATCATCAGAAGATGTTATTTTCTTTCTTTTTATTATTCATTGCTCAGCTAGAGCTCCGCGGTTCGCCAGTGGAGAGATGTTAGTGTGTGACCGTTTTTGCCCACCATGAAGTCTTCCGGAAAATAGTACAGTTTGCATTATGTTGTGTCACCCTTGATAACATTAGGCAAAAATATGTCCCATCGAACTTCACCAACCATCCCAATGCGTTTAGACTCTGTTTGCTCCTAAGAAGCAGACATCCTAGTAAGTTATCATTAGAAATCTAGCTTTATATTTGTGTAAATTATGTTTTAAAAAAAAGATATAATAATGTCATTAAGTTGGGGGGTGGGGCAGGGGGGGGGGGGGGGGTCCACTCTGAAATTGCTTGCCTTTGTTTGTCACAGCTGTCCTTTACCGTGTATTCTTATGAATATTCATGAATTTGATCAGCACCCCCTCCCCCTCCCCTTCATGTTCCCCCCCCCCCTCTCTCTCTCTCTCTCTCTCGTTCTTGGTATTTGGATCGTTATTGTTGTTGTTGTTTAGTTAGAGGAGGTTGTTATCTTATCCCTGGTAAGGGCGGGGACTGGATGCAAAAAAGCACACGGGTGCTTATTCATTATCCTGGAAATAAAAGAATTTGCTTTGCCTTGCCTTGTCATGCGCACATCTGGCGTTACGGCAGAGCACTAAGGAGAATCCATCTTTTCCCCACTTTTTAGTGAGGGAAGCCACCAGTCTAAGGAGGGAGGGAGGTGATGGTCTATTTCCCAATTTCTTTGAGCTCCTGTCCATCTTCCGTGGCAGTTTCCGATCCGATTCTTCAAATTGAGACAGCAGAGAGATCTATGCGTGGCGTTGCGTGTGAGACCGTCTGTATGGTTTGGTGTGGCAGGGGAACAAAGAGCGTTTGTGGGCAGCTCTGAAGTGGGGGGCAGCTCTGAAGTGGGGGGGCAGCTCTGAAGTGGGGGGCAGCTCTGAAGTGGGGGGCAGAGGAGCGATGGAGAGGGGCCGAGAGGTGTGCGTTATTCATCAAAACCGACAGTTTCTTTAGACTGGCTTATGAATTTCAACTTGCCCTCGTGTGTCTTATACACGTAGCGTTTCAGATAATAGGTGCATGTTATGCGCTGGCATGCCGGCGTGCACATACAGTGCGTGAGGGTAAGCATGCATACATACAATTGTTTGATCTTTAATATATTAATATAATATAATATAATATAATATAATATTAATTAAATATAATATAATATAATATAATATAATATAATATAATATAATATAATATAATATAATATAATATTAATATAATATAATATGATATATATGATATGATATGATATGATATGATATGATATGATATGATATATGATATGATATGATATATATTATGTTATTATATAGTATATAGTATAGTATAGTATAGTATATATATATATATATATATATATATATATATATATATATATATATATATATATATATATATATATGGGTGTGTATGAGAGAGAAGAGAAGAGAAGAGAAGAGGAGAGAGAGAGAGGAGAGAAGGAAGAGAGAGAGAGAGAGGGGAGAGGAGAGAGAGAGAGAGAGAGAGAGAGAGAGAGAGAGCACGATTATGAGTGGTTATTAGATTAAAATTAATAATACAAATAGTAAAACTAAGCGCATTTTCTCGTCAACTAACGCAGAAAACCTTTTTCAATGCTGACTTCCTACCCCATCCACTTTCCCATTGTTGCTTTGACCGAAAACGATTAAAATCTTACCACAAACAAGGAAAAGTGTATTTATTAAATCTATATGAGAAGCTTATCCTCTGGTCCGCTCGCTCGCTCGTGTGTTAGCTCATTAACCAAGCAGCCAACCGTAAGTAGTCAGTCAGACTTACTTATCACTGAAACATATCACTTGGCCTAAAATTTGGCATGACGAAGCTTTCTGTCCAGTGTGCTATGCCTTTGTGTTTATCACTTTGACACATCAGGCGTTGTCACTCTGGCGTGCATTATCGGATTTCTACAGACAATGACTGCTGTTTAAGGAGCAGGTTTTGGAAGCTGACCTTTGGTGGATAAGAATCGTGATTAGTAACCAGATTCTGACGGTGTTCAGAGCCGTCAGAGGCTTTATTGTAGGGAGCTTTGGCTCCAGTCCGTGCATTGTCAAAACCTGTTAAAAAAATGATACGAAAAGAAAATAAACAAAGGTTTCTAGCGTCATGGATACCATACAAGATCAGAATCTACGTGTCTGACGACCGTCTGCTTTATGAGACACTCATTAGAGAGATAGATAGGCTAGTTTACCTTTCTTGCTCAAGTCTTTAGGTATATCTATCATATATGTCTGATAGATTGATAGATAGATAGATAGATAGATAGATAGATAGATAGATAGATAGATAGACAGAAAAATAGATAGATAGATAGATAGATAGATAGATAGATAGATAGATAGATAGATAGAGAGAGAGAGAGAGAGAGGAGAGAGAGAGAGAGAGAGAGGAGAGAGAGAGAGAGAGATAGATAGATTTACGTTTCTTGGTCAACTCGTTAGGTAATTCTATCGCATAGGTCTGATAGATATTTTACGTTTTTTTGGTCAGCACCTTATGTATATTTACCTCCCAAGTCTGATAAATATTTTACATTTCTTGGTCAACATTTTATGTATATTCATCTCTTAAGTCTGATAAAAAAAAGTACATTCTGTGGTCAAAATGTTATGTATATTCATCTCTTGAGTCTGATATGACAGATATTTTAACATTTCTTGGTCAACATTGGCCTTGTTCCGTTGTAAAAGTGTATACAAGTCAGTTAAGATTATCAACCGTCATTGCGTGGTGATGATGGAAATGTAGAGGAGAACGAGTTTCAGTCCCCATCAGACTCAGAATATGTATGTTTGTGATTTGTTGTTGTTTGTGTCTTTCTTTTGTTTTGGTGTCTGTGACAGCTTTATGTTGAGAGCTTCAACGTAGACAGGTTTTTTTTACAAGGAGTTTTGCTGGAAGTGTTGGGAAATGATCGGTTAGAAGAACCTAGC
>CM060329.1:1211270-1223770 GCA_030674155.1 Stramonita haemastoma
CACACACACACACACCACACACACACACACATATATATATATATATATATTATATATATATATATATATATATATATATATATATATATATAGTATATATATAATAAACACACTGAAGAAAGAATCTACAGCCACCTAACTATGCATAGCCTAGGTTGTGTGATGTAGCCCTAGACTACGTCTTTTGGTGTACAGTAATACACTGTGTGCTTCTTTCCGTGGCCTTCTGTGCTCCTTCCATAAACTAGAAGTTCATTCACAAGAGGGAAGCCATTAAAAAAGCGGTCTTCTAAATATTTGTGTATCGGGCTCTCTTGACTTGTCGAGGCTTGTGTCAAACGTGTCTGCCTTTAGTACTTCAGGTTTTCGTCTCCCGACCTGAAGAGTGAGGAAGAAACATCGAAATCTTTTTCATGCTAATGAGGACATGCACGCATAGAATTATTGGCATGGCTGCCGGAGTAGTGGTGCACGTATCTGTACACAGCTCGTGCACACATGTGCACCAAACAGACATACATACATACATACATACAGACACACACACACACACACACACACACACACACACACACACACACACACACACACACACACACACACACACACACACACACACAATCTCTCTCTCTCTCTCTCTCTCTCTCTCTCTCTCTCTCTCTTCTCATCCTCCTCTCCTCATCCTCATCCTCCTCATCCTCATCCTCATCCTCCTCTCTTCCATCTTCTCCTGTTCTCTTCCTTAGTCTCCTTCTCCTCTTCGTCACTTTACCTCCTCTTCCTCTTCTCTCAGTTTTTCCACTCTGAGAAAGAAAGGCGTATGGCAGGTATACCTAATTATAAATTATAAATTATATATCTATAAATTATATATATATATACATATATATATGTATGTTATATATATATATATATATATATATTATATATATATATATATATATATATATATATATATATATATATTATATATACATATATATATATATATATGCACATATACACACATACACTAACCATTACGCTACTTCTCTCCTTCATTTGGAATGACTTGAGCTGCAGAGAAAACAAACCCCACTACTACGAGTCTTTTATGCGTAGACATGTCAGCATTGTAATGGTTTCATTCATTAACGAAGCCTCTCCAATCTTCATTCTCGCCCAGAACTGGCAGGAAGTATATGGAATACTGTGTGTGAGTGAATGACTTGGCTTTCGCTGTTCGAAAGTTCATTCACAAACTTGGCTCATATCCCTTACCTAACATGCGAGGGCAAGGTTCATCTTGAGGCTTTTCTGTGTGTGTGTGTGTGTGTGTGTGTGTGTGTGTGTGTGTGTGTGTGTGTGTGTGTGTGTAGCACATATTGCATATTATTTGATATATATATATATATATATATATATATACATATATATATATATATTATATATAATAGAGAAGAGAGAGAGAGAGAGAGAGAGAGAGAGAGAGAGAGATGAGAGAGAGAGAGGACAGGGAGGAGTGTTTTTGTGTCAGTTTTGTTGGATTATTGGAGGGGGGGGGGGGGGGGGGGGGGATTGCTGTGCTCAGTTTAGTTTCTGTCTTTGTATTTTTTGTCTGTTCCTGGGGGGGGGTTCCAAGTCAAGTTTTGTCATTAATTTCCTCTTTTAAAAAGAAATCTTTTTCTGCTCTCTTTTTCGTTGTTAAGAAAACAGCAGTTGTTTCCATGTGTGTGTGATTTGGGAGGTGGGGGGGAGGTTGTGTGTTTGTGCGTGCATGCGCAACTTTGTTTGCATATGGGTATAAACAACAACAAACCGTGTTTTGCAAATATCTTTCAACTGTTTATAAACAGTCTTCCGTTCTCCATACAAAAAAGGGGGAAGAACTGAAAGTGAAAAAGAAAAAAATATCAGATGTGGGCGGACAGCATTGAGTTTTTCAAAGAAAGGTTTCCCACAGGGGATGAATGATTAGCGGGCTCTGGGTATGGACTGATACATCGCTGTTGTGTCGCCGTTTCTAAAGACAGCAGATCGTGTTTCCTGCCATCCTGGAGAGGCACTGAAGTGCTTTCACACCTTACTACATTAACACCTGATTTGCCCATCCGATAGGTGTTGTCTGCAGGTGGCAGGCTTGGAATTAGTGCTCCTGCTTTGTTATGCTCATCAGACAGGGGGCCACGCTTGGCGGGGTGCTGCGGCAGTCTTCCTGCTGACTGTAGATAGATAGATAGATCCACAGGAATGGGCCAATGCAGGCAAAACTACAACCTCCATTGTCGGGGGTACTGAATGCCAGTTTTCATCTACTTAACTTGCTGTACGTGATAAACGAGACTTACTTTTTTTTGAGTGTTTGGGTAGGGGGGGGGGGGGGGGGCTAAGTTTTCTGTCCCTGAGTTGTTGTTTTTTATCGGCCTTGCTCTTGTCCTTCAGTCCCAGGTGTGAATAGCTGACAGCTGGCATTCCAGTGACTGTCTTCATTTTCTCAAGAAAATTCCCACATTTAAAGACCAGTGTCAGTGCTGGGTTGTTGGTATTGGGACTCTACAACAGCTAAGCTTTTCATCGTTTATTCCCTCCAAATGTTCCCTGCTGCTGGTAAATAGAACATAGTTTCACACAAAACTAGTCAATCCACGTCAAGTCAAAAGAGGAATGTACGTTTGGAATGAAAAAAAATGTCTTCCCCCCCCCCCCCCCCCCCCCAAAGAAAGAAGGTTTTGAACACATAGATCAGTGCATAAACATCCCACCAAGGACTGGAACTCGGGAAACTTCAGGAGGCAGAGTTTATGAGGACTGTGCAGATATTTGTTTGTTTGATGATTCATAGGATATATATATATTTTTATTTTATTTTATTATTATTCCTCATGTACTTCCCAGTGATGCTGTACTTATTGTCAGCCTAGCTGTAAGATTGATTTTTTTTTGCTTCTCAGCTAGAGCTCCCAGGTTCACCAGTGGTGAGATGTTTGCGTATGCAGCCGTTTTTCCCTGCCATTTAGGTAACCGCATTCCGACTTCTAAACACACCTGTATACATGCGTTGTTTCAGTTTTTTGGTTGGGTTTTTTGGTCATCCGTTCCTACTGGCACACAGTGGCCTATCTTCCAAAAGGCGAAACGAGTTTTTAATGTGTGCGCAAGATGTTCTGCGTGCGTTCATACACATGGCCTCAGTTTATAGTCTTATCCAAAGGACTTTGACATTCAGTTTAATTTTTTTCGTCAAACTGGGAAGAAAGGCCGAGGCTGGGAATCGAACCCAGAACCTCCCGGTTTACTTGTTGCAGACGTCTTAACCATGATTGTGACCATCCTTCTTGTAAAACTGAATGAAGTCCGCTCGCTATCTTTCACAACACCCCAGTTGGTTTTAGAAGCTTATGTCAGAGGGCGACGTTCACATGCCGGATTTGATAACTTGGAGCCAGACTTGTACCTTTTTCCTCATGCGCTACTGTACGGTCTTGTGCAACAGACAGTTTTTACGGTTTCTTTTCATGCATGAATGCATTTTCTTCATTAGTCCTTGAGAGTCTCTTTGTGAGCAGGTAAAGGGCTGCAAGAAGTTCAGATGAAAAAACTGTATTCTTTCACTCAGGAAAAACAAAACAAAACAACAAGAAAGAAAGAAAAAAATATATAAATTTTTGTGACCTCTGTCATACTTGCAGATTCAGTTCAGACAAGAAAACTTTGTCCTCTCACTCAGTTAAAAAACCAACAACAGCAAAACTTGATGTTTACATTTCTTTCTTTGTTGTTGAAAGAAATAAATGTATGCATCAAGTTTTGTGACCTCTGTCATAATTGCAGTTGGGCAGGTTGTTAGGATAAAGTCAGGAGCACTACATGCTGAGAATACAACTTTTGAAAAGTCACAGATTTGGCTTTCCATGACTGCATCAAGCGCTGATCTCATCAGGAAAAGAACTGAAAATAACGTGGAAACAGTCATTTAAAATAGAATCAGGTTATCGCTGTTTTTGTTTTTGATAAACTGTCGAGACAGAAATCCATAGATAAAGAATTTGACGACGTGAACATTTCATTCAATGCAGATCTGGAATTTCATTCAAGATGTTTTCATGCATTGAAATGATGTTACAAGGTATTTTTAAACCAAAAAGTAAAGGACATTCTTTCCCTGTATGTGGAAGACACGAACGTCCGACTCCCACGCCCAAAGCAGGCCAGAGGCATGCATCCTAAGGCCAGGGGCTTTAGAAGACAGTGGGAGAAGCACAATGGCTACAAGTCCACGCTTATCCTCTCCACACCAAAACCAAGGGCTGGATAGAAAGGAAGGCCGGTCCTGTTTCACGTTGTTGTCAGGAAGCCTCGTTGTCCCCCCCCCCCTCCACCACCACCGCTGGTGGGAGGGAGCTGACGACTTCATTGAAAAACAGAGAAAAAAACACCGCCAGGGGGCCACAGGAAGTACGAAACAATTGCGGACCTAGGAACCGTTTTTACGGGAAGGAGAAGGAGTGGGGGGGGGGAGTTGACATGGTCCCACTGTGCGTTGATTGACAGCTGGGGTCACAAGGTCACAGTGGAAGCCCCCGACAATTATCGTCTAGTGTAGCACACACGGTAGCTACAGACAGGGTTACCTTCACCTCCTTTTCACTTCCGGATAACTCCTGGCCCGCCCTCACTGCTCAGTTGGTCCGCTGTCCGCTGTCCCTTCTTCGCCAAGGCTGTGCTGCACTTGTCAGGCCTGAGCAGGCCACATGTAGGCCTACCCTGTGGTGGACAGACAGACACCCTGTGAACAGACACCCTGTGGTGCACAGACACCCTGTGATGGACAGACACCCTGTGGTGCACAGACACCCTGTGGTGGACAGACAGACACCCTGTGAACGAGGGCATTCAGGACTATCAGCGGTTGGTAGGTTTCGCAAACACGAACACGTCCAGGAAGAACTATCATTGTACAGAGAAAGACAAATGCTCGAAAACGGTTTTTAACAAGTGTTACTGAATTTATTTTTTTAAAAGTGTGACTAAAAATATCTTCGCACTGCTCTTCACCCATTCTCTTCGTTTCCGCTGCTCCTAAAGGGTGTCCAGAGGGCTTGGGGAAAGAGGGAGGGGGGGGGGGGGTGCAGGAAATGAGATGGTTGGTCAAAAATACCCAATGATGACACTCCAACCTAGGAATAACCAAAAACCAGACAAAGCTACACCAGCTGGCGATCGCAGTATTCCATCACCGGCAGAATCAACGCTTGTGGAACTATGGAGTCCAGCAGCAGAGAAAATATATAGATGCCTGTATCTTTTCACTGTTTCCGTGTGCAGGTCAGATAGATCCCTCAGAAAGAAATGAGCACCACCCTTAAAGTCTACAACACATTTAAACAACTCAGAGGCTTTAGTCGTTTACGATAGTTAATTTGAAGGGAACAACACACACAACACACACGCACAAACGCACGTACGCACGCACGCACACACACACAGAACTCTGAACTTTAGCCTTATGTCACGATACAACTGAATGGGGAAAACGGGTATACAGGAGGATGTTGATAAATTTTAACATAGGCTACAATAATCAAAACTCAGCAATAGAGCAATGGTCATGGAATTATATTTAAATCACAATAACTTAGAGATCAAGACACAGAAAAGAAACTAGCATCGTGCAACATGGACACGGGATTAACCCTGGCTGCAAATTCTTCTACCAAATCCTGATTTAAAGTTGTCATCCATCCATGTGTTAAATGAATGAGTCCATGTAGGATATACCGGTATATTTTAGTCACTATTGTTACTTATAGTGACTTACCCACAGAGAGAGAGAGAGAGGAGAGAGGAGAGAGAGAGAGAGATTGATTTTACCCTTGTCCGCTATATAAATACCTACACACAATGCCCTCACCTTCCCCTTTAGCCACACCCACTCCCTGCTGACAACTACACAATGGCGTCAAAGTAAACACGATTAGTATGCACCAGCAATGTACAATCGGTCAAGCATACATCTAATCAGGATATTTATATTTTGCTAACTTCAGACAAGATAAAGTAATGAATTTTGAAAAGAGAGAGAAAATCTATTTATCTATTTCATTCTTTAATTCTGACGATATTGAAATAAGCACTCATGTATTGTTGTTTTTTTTTATATGCAGCCCTGCGTGCATGCAGTTTGGTAAATGTTGGTATCCGCTCCCTACTTCTCTAAAAGGAGGAACAGGTTGTAACGTGTGTGCAAGATGTTCTGCGTGCGTTTGGCACTAGACCTCGGTTTAAGTCTTATCCGAAGAACTCTCGGGGCAGTGAAGTGGGCACAAGATCCCCTTTGAACAGGCATCTCAGTGGTGGCTCGAACCTGGGTTCGAACCTAGGTCGTCAGTTCGCCAGGGAAGAGCAATACTCTAACCTACCAGGCTAACCCATCCCACGGAGAGAGAGAGACGAGAGAGAGAGAGAGAGGAGAGAGAGAGAGAGAGAGAGAGAGAGAAAGAGAAGAGAAGAGAAGAGAAGAGAGAGGAGAGAGTGAGTGAGAGAATGGGTAGAAGAGAGTGAGTGAGAGAGAAGAGAAGATGAAAAGAGAGAAGAGAGAGAGAGAGAGAGAGAGAGAGAGAGAGAGAGAGAGAGAGAGAGAGAGAGAGAGAGAGAGAGAGAGGGAGAGAGAGAGAGAAGTACGATAGTGCATTCCATGAGGAATGAGGAAGAAGTTAGATGAAGAACCACTGGTTATGTTTGGAAGACAAGAGGAGTTTAAAACGAGTCTGTTGTTTTTCTGCAATTTAGAATCTTAATTGAAAGCCGTTTGACAACATTACTGTAACTTGCATATAAGTTATAGGATCTGTGCGTGGTTGGTGCGGCGCGTGCGTCGCGTGCGTGGTGGTGTGTGTGTGTGTGTGTGTGTGTGTGTGTGTGTGTGTGGTGTGTGTGGTAGAGGTAAAGTGAAGAAGATCGAAAGCATACAGAGATTAGAGATTAGGGGGGAAGGGGGGGGGGGGGGTGAAATCGCAGGTCAAAGAAGGTGGCAGGATGGTATAGGCGTTCACCTGCCTAACAAGTAAACGATGAGGTTCTGGGTTCGACTCCCAGCCTTGCCCTTTCTTCCTAAGAAACCTCACCATTGTCTAACCTCGAAGCTCTAGCTCTAGCTGAGCAGTGAGAGAAAAGAGAAGAGGAGAAACAATATGGCAGGATGCAGAACCAGGGCATTTAATAACTCCATGAGCTGCAGAGCTGACGTGGTTTGGACAGAACTCCACTTACTCAAATTACTGACCAACACTGCAGGTCCCAAAGCTGTCAAGAAGTCTCAAAGCGGATGAACTCCACAGCAGCAGCATTACATCACCCCCATCCCCATTGATCATCATGCAATAATAAAATTTGCCTCTGATTCGTGGCCCGGTTGCTCTGGTCTCATGGTGAACCTCAGATTCGGTTTCCCCATACGCTTCTGTGCCTGTGGCGAGTTTGTGTCAAAGCCTTTGGGAGTTGGAGGTTCGCGGGGGAACGGTCGTTGGAGGGACGTTGTGGTGGTCGCCACCTCAGGTGGGTAACTCACTCAGTCTGGCTCCGCGACTGAGCTAATACTTCGTTAGTTGGGGGCTTAGTAGGTGGTGTCCTGCGAATGTTAGCTCAGAACAGGCACCACTGAACACCACCAAAGTGACCCAGCAGAAGTGCAGGGCCCCTCTGGCTGGTGGCCCCACAGCGGCCTAATATTGATGGGCTCCCTGTGGCCTCCTGACCCCAGGAATGAGACATAACAAATCTAGGTATGGCTGTGGCGGGGAGATTGGAATGAGCGGCGTGGAAACTGCAGGACGGGGATGTCACAGAAGACAAGGCAGCAAAGAAAAAATCCCCCCAAACCCCCATTGTAGCAATACAAGAAGTATGAGTACATTAAGCATAAGCTAAAGAAGAAACACGTCTTTTTATACATAAAAAAAACAAACAGCAAAACTAGTGTCGATTTAGCATGAAGGCCCACAGTGCTGTTAAAGTTCTAATTTAAAAAAGCAGTTGAGATGCCTAATACTCTTCAGTGAATGAGTGTGTACCATCTGGTTAAATCAAGTGATTTTTTGGTGGTGTGTGTGCATATCTGCTTGCAGAGATGTATGTATAGTTATATTATGATATACACACGCTTAATAGTAATGTATGACTAAAGTCTTGTGTCGTACGTATAACCTTATCAGCTCACTATACCACATTATGTATTTTCTTTTTCTTTCGGACATATCGCCTTCCTAAACTAAAGCATTATCAGTAGCAGTAATTGTATATAATGTGTGCCCGCACGTGTGTGTGTGTGTGTGTGTGTGTGTGTTGTGTGTGTGTGCGTGTGCGTGTGTGTGTTGTGGACAGTGTACAATGTTATCATGTAGTATGTTGACAGAAGTCGTGGCGTGGCCATTACGATGTAAAAGAAACGCGCACAGTGCTCTTCTTTCCTCTGGTATTCTTTGTTTTTGTTTTATTTTTTTTAATGTTAGAGAAAACTGTTTTTATTACGCGACAGAATAATAAGTGAATTCTTCTCTCTCTCTCTCTCTCTCTCTCTCTCTCTCTCTCTCTCTCTCTCTCTCTCTCTCTCTCTCTCTCTCAGGGCTGTGCTAACCATACAGAAATAAGTCATTTCACTCCTCTGCTATCTGTCTCCTCTCCCCCACCCCCTCTTTCCTGCCTCACTGTGGCTTCCCTGCAAAGGAGCCAGTGGTGTGGTGTAGTTCTAAACCAAAGCATAGCACAGCCCTTAGCTGTCTACTCCTGTCGACGCGGCAGTTCCGTAGGTTTTATGAATGCAACGCTTGGCACTCAAGGGTCAATCATGTGTGAATCTTTTTCGCGCGCCCATTGGCTGATAACTGTGTTGACATTAGGTTCGAGGTCAACGCCAGCCAATGAAAGCATTGCTGACGGGAGAGAAGACGGGGTCGGTGCGTGTCTCGATGGAGTGAAGAGCAATTCTTCGTTCAGGTGCTTTTAGGACTCCCAGGTAAAGAGGACGCTAGTGCGGCAGGCCTTGCCTCTGTTCTCTCCCTTCTCTCACCTGTTCACTGTTTGGACTCGTAGTACTGCTACCCACCCTGTTTCGCTTCGCCAGGTGGTTCATTGATGGGCGGGGTTTTGTCTAGAAAGGAGATAAACGATACACGGGTGTGTATACATGTTGTAACAACTGAGAGCGCCAGTTCCTGAAGAGGGGATAGATTATTTCTTCCGGCGGCTCCAAGTTGTTGAAGTGATAACGGAGGAGATCTATCTCTCGTCGTGTGTGCTGGAACGTATCACGTACTGTATACACTGTGGCTTTACCTACACTCTGTATCAAGTCTGACCATCAACAGTTCATTGTCGTGTGGTGTGACTGTCCAGGCATCGTTAGGCAAGCAGAACATGTACATTATTCATTTTCTCCCCCTCTGTGCTGTGTAGGCCTATTTGAAAGACGATGTTGATACATACATTTTGCATTCCAGAGTAGAAAATGATCTTTGCAGTTTTGCACACCTGTGTGTGATGGACATTGAGAGGAATGCAGTTGTGAACAAAGTGTATCTAATGTTGAACGCCAATCTTCCCCGTCAGGATTAAAACCGTTTTTTTTTCTTTTTTTTTTAAGATACCAAAAACCGAACTTGGAATTCACACCTTCATTCCATAAGTGATGGTGTACTGATTTTGCAATCGATCGCGCTTTCTCCTACCTCTTCTACGATCATATTCCCCCTCCCACCCCCACCCCACACCCACACCCCACTCATGTTGGATTCCCGGGTGTGCGCACTGCCTGTGCCTGCCTCCCCGGTGAGCGGCATGTCGGTTCTGGGCGAGCTGCCCCTGCTGGAGCGACTGGACAGGGGCGTGGGACTGGGGCTGGGGCTGGGGACCGCCGCCCGGTTTCCGACCCGTGCCCCCCAGACTCTGGCGACCCACCGTGTGGGGGTCCCCGCCCCCGCCCCCCTCTCCCTGCCGGCCCCCCGCCCTCCTGCCGCCCACCCTGCCGCTGTGCCCCGAGCCCTGTCACGTCCCCTCTCTGGGTGGGGTGGGGGTGACTCACCTCTTTGACTATGTGGCCTCCGCGCGGCTCTGGTACCCTTGGTACTACAAAGGTGAGCGGGGGGTATGGCTGAGGGAGAAGGCTGCTCGGGTTTTTTTTGTTTTTTGTTTTGTTTTAGGGGGATCTGCCACGCCTTTTGATTTGTTTTTCGATGTGTGATTTTTGTTGTTGGGTAGAGTGTGTGCTGATACAGCTACCAGCTTCTTTATGTTATTAATGCAGCGAATGCTTTTCCGGGTCCCCACCTCTAAATGTTTGTCTGTCTGTCTGTCTCTGTCTGTCTGTTTGTCTCTTTCTCTCTGTGTCACACACACACACACACACACACACACACACACACACACACACACACACACACACACACACACACACACACACACACACACAACACACACCCACACCACACAACAACACAACACACCACACACCACACACACACACACCACCACAACAACAACAACAACACACAACAACAACAACAACAACAACAACAACAACAACAACAACACACACACACACA
This sequence comes from Stramonita haemastoma, assembly GCA_030674155.1. NCBI lineage: Eukaryota > Metazoa > Mollusca > Gastropoda > Neogastropoda > Muricidae > Stramonita > Stramonita haemastoma. Next base: position 1,221,845 of record CM060329.1, read on the forward strand.
CACACACACACACACACACACACACACACACACACACACACACACCAACAACAACAACACACCACACACACACACCAACAGCAACACACACACCAGCAACACATGTACTGTCTCACCATAAATATTTGTGGTGATGGATTTTTTTGTTGTTGGTACTCCTGCCACCTGATTGATAAACACTGACACACCCACTGCCACATACTGTGTTTGTATTTGTGTAGCCATTTCTCTACACAGTCTTTCTTGCGTGCAGTCTGTCTATTTCTCCCATTGTCTCTATGTCTCCCTAGCCCTGCCCGCCTGTCTGTCTGTCTCTGTCTGTCTGCCCCACCCCTTTACTTTCTTTCTATGTCTGTCTGCATCTTCGTGCGCGCATGTGTGTGCGCACTCGCGTGTACACTCACATACACATACATCTCACAGCAGAATTGTAACTTGGCCATCGATCACGGATAGTGCCAGAGATGTGATAGATCAATGCATTAATCACAACAGGATATGATTTCATCGGACTCTAAATTCGTGAAAATTGCTAAAAAAAAAAAAACCCATTCAATGACAAGAAGTATAGTAAGGCCAGTCGCCGTGTGTGTGTGTGTGTGTGTGTGTGTGTGTGTGTGTGGTGTGTGTGTGTGTGTGTGCGTGCGTGCGTGTGTGCGTGTGTGTGTGCGTGCGTGCGTGCGTGCGCGTGTGTGTGTGTGTGTGTGTGTGTGTTGTGTGTGTGTGTGTGTTTTGTTGCTTTTCCCACTATTCTGTGAGTCTGTTAATTCATAAGGATTTGTGGAAGAATAAGTAGTGTAATTTTTATGATTACCTTATTTCTATGGTTTTCTATTGTGCTGTTAACAGTGAAAGATTTTTTTCGTTAATGACTGATTCTTCTGCTATTGTTGTTGTTGTTGTTGTTGTTGTTGTTGTTGTTGTTCTTCTTCTTCTTCTTCTTCTTCTTCTTCTTCTTCTTCTTCTTCTTCCCTCCTCCTCCTCCTCCTCTCCTCCTCCTCCTCCTTCTTCTTCTTCTTCTTCTTCTTCTTCTTCTTCTTCTTCTTCTTCCGAAACTGAACAAAGATTGCAGTAAGTTTAAATCCATAGACATAGACCAGATGCGACAAATCGGGCAGGTTTTCTTTTTAAGAAAAAATAGAAAGTACAAGCAAACAAACGAGTGAACAAATGAATTAAATCACACCCATAGACGAACAAGAGATAGCGACACTTTGACTTGATCTTTAAAAAAATAAATTCTTCCCGTCTGCCTTTTATGTCTGCCTTGCATTTTAAACTCTCTCTCTCTCTCTCTCTCTCTCTCTTCTCTCTCTCTCTCTCTCTCTCTCTCTCCCTCCTCTCCTCTCTCTCTCTCTCTCTCTCTCTCTCTCTCTCTCTCTCTCTCTCGGACATCTGTAGGCACACACACACACACACACACACACACACACACACACACACACACACACACACACACACACACACACACACACACACACACACACTATGATATGTGCGCACATCCAGACGTCAAGAGAAATAGCGCAAGACAATTGGCCGGTCAGTTGCATGACAGGATTACATGGTCACAGGAGGCTAGGTCAACGGACATACTGATCACAGCGCGGAAGATCACCTTTTCCCCCACAGTTTTTTCATGGGCGGGTGGCCAGATGATTCCTCCACTGGGGGAAAACCTCTGTTGACCCAACCCTCGTCTTTTTAATCATGCACAGTGTGACCTAAAGGTTCCTCTCGAGTTCTGAAGAACAAACGTAGTGTTTCTGATGGTCTAAGTGTAGGAGTTGGGTTTTTTGTGTATGTTTGAGTTTCGTGGAACTTTCTTCCTGTACTGTAATATCCTTTCAGGTTGAGAATCTTCTGACTCTTTTTGTAAAATCACGTTGTTGTTTTTTTCTGATTGCAAGTAATGGCAAAGAATCT
>CM060329.1:1228770-1253770 GCA_030674155.1 Stramonita haemastoma
TACATTTTTTTTTCGGCCGTTTTCTTTTCCAACCAAAGGCATGAGTCACATCCGACTGTCCTCGTCAAGACTACCTGTGCTGTAAACCCTGTGACTCATTGCCTGATAAACCAGGGTCATTTTTCACCCACTTTACCTAGTACGCTTTTTTTTTCTTTTCTCCTACAAGGGCCTGAATGCACTGTCTCGAGTTTTGACGTTTTGCTAAAGAGCGTGTCAGAGTTTTGGTGACGGCACATATCTCCTGTGTTGCGTTGCTTGGTCTGTGTCTTTGTTTAGTTCCAGTCTTTTCTTTACTTATCTTCTTTCTTGCTTTTCTTTCCACCCCCCCCCCCCTCTCTCTCTCTCTCTCTCTCTCTCTCTCTCTCTCTCTCATCCTCCTCTCCTCTCTCTCTCTCTCCTCTCTCTCTCTCTCTCTTCTTGTGTTGTTGTTGTTGTTGTTATTGTTGTTGTTTTTTGGGGGGACTTTATTGTTTCTCTTTTGATATATGAAAAAAAAGAACTTTAAAAAAGCTCTGTTGTGATATGGAGGTCTAGATTTTCTCTTGTCCCCAGCAAGCTGAGGTTCGCCTGTGACTCTTTATCTTTCTCTCCACTCTCAATTGTATGTATACAACTGTGACCATTGCATATTCTGCCACAACTCTCTCTCTCTCTCTCTCTTCTCTCTCTCTCTCTCTCTCTCTCTCCTCTCTCCTCTCTCTCTCTCTCTCTCTCTCTCTCTCTCTCTTTCTCTCACACACACAAACACACACACACAACACACACACACACACACACACACACACACACACACACACACACACACCGCAAACGCACACACACACGCGCACGCTCACATACCATTCTTTTGCTCTCTTTTCGTAACCTTTCTTTATCCCAAACCTTAAACTGCGCGTCTCTGTGTACGCCCACACCTCCGACAAATAATGTCATCGATTGTGAAAAGGTCTGTTACTATATGGGTCGTCCACATTTCTAGTCATAAAGTATTCGAGTGTATACACGTACACACGCGCAGCATACGCACACAGACGCGCGCGACACACACACACACACACACACACACACACACACAACACACACACACACACACACACACACACACACACACACCACACACACACACACACACACACGAATCAGACTTCACATGATGCTAATTGAATGACAGCGTCTGACTGGATGTGAAGTAGCTTACTGGATTTTGTTTCTCTTTTCAGTCAGCATGATTCATCTTTGTGGGCCTTGCATGAGTGGCTGATGGTGGCTGACTAAAGTTTTACTCTCTACTAAAATTATATGGCAGTTTCTTACTGCTGCTTTTCCCAGCTGATCAAGTCACTCACTACAGAGTCGTTAGTCTTTTACAACAGTTTTATATTTATCAATCATCATTTGCTTCTTTTTTTTTTTAAACCACTTTCCCAGACAAATTTGTCTGGATGTATCTATTCCTTTGTTCAGGTATTTGTTTGTGTGTGTGGCTTGTTTTTGATGTTATTGTGAACGCTCAGTTTCAGACAGACGTTAAGTTCTAGTCTTTTAATGATCGTCTGCCCGCCCACTCTCCATTCAGTTCTGGCCTTCTCCTCTGTCGTGTCCTCTCCACCGTCTGTCTGCCTTATTCTTCCCCTTGAAGAAGCTGTTCTGCATCACAGACGTGTCGTCATTTTACCGGCTTCAAATTTCAGTCTGGCAGACGCTTTAATCCCTGCAAAACATGCAGAGCGCAGGAGAGCAGGTGAAGTTTGAAGACCCTTCTCATGTGTTGATTTAATATCACACCTGTAGAACTGGATTTCCTCCCAGTTAGCTTGTTTACGGAGGAGGACAAGAAAAAAGAATGGTAAGTGATGATGGCTATAATCTCTGTGTTCTTATTCTCACGCAAGCCCAGACAGACTGTGGGCTGCGTTTCTTCACACATAAAGTTTGGGAGTGTCTGCTATTCCTGCGTGGGAAAACCTGAGAAACATCCGATAATAAAGAGACCGTTATACAGGTAATTAAACAAGGCTAGTGCCATCAGTTCTACAGGTAATTAAACAAAGCTAGTGCATCAGTTAAACAGATGATTGAACAAAGTTAGGGCCATTTGTTCTTCCGACAGTCGGGCTTTTCAGTATATCATTGCCTTGTTCCCACCCGAAAAGATCCTAGAAAGAAAGAAGGGGGACAACAACAACAAACAAAAAGAAAAGAAAAGCTAATAAATAATTTGGGCTGTAATGTCGATTCAGTGCCTGTGGTTCACTTTGGGAAAGTCTTAAATCTGCTATAATTTTTAAACAAGTCCAAAGCCATAGTTTCGGTATCCAATTGCAAAATGTCAGTCAAGTTTTGGCAAGATGGTGTGTTTGGATCTCATCTGAAGCAAAGAGTTTTAATTGTTTTGGATTTCTTTCTTTTTCTTTTTTTAAAGTTCTGGCCGGCTCATGTCCAAGAATGAGCTTGCTATGGGCTAATGGGAAAACTGAGAATACACAGTCGAACATCTTTCCAGAATCACTTTATGGATGCGGTTTTGAGAGTGTTGTTCTTGTTGTTTGACACACAGTTGTTTGTACCTCTCGAATCTGGTCGACGCCGATATAGAAGTGGTAGGAAGCGGCAGGAACCTCTCGACCCACTTGAGCCTATAGCAAACTCATTCTGGACATGGACCGGCCAGAGCTTGAAACAAGAAAGAAATCCAAAACAAAACAAATAAACAAACTTTTTGCTTCTGATGAGATCCAAACACGCGATCTTGCCAAAATTTGACTGACATTTTACAATTGGATACCGAAAAGATGGCTTTGGGCTTGTTAAAAAAAAAAAAAAAAAAAAAAAAAATAGATATACTATATATTATAAATATATAATATAATATATATAGATATATGTGAGGGGCGGTTGTTAGTGCGACATGGGGATCATCACCACCTCGAAGTGGGCGTCTCCCTCAGTCTGGCCCCGCGACTTGGCTAACGTTGTCGTTACTAGTGGGACTTAGTGGGTGACGATTTACATAGGCTGGATCAAACAGCTGACCTTGTTGTTAGTACAGAGCCTTATTGTAGGAGATCTATACCCAATGCACGATGGACCAGAACCTTGTTGTTAGTACAGAGCCTTATTGTAGGAGATCTATACCCAATGCACGATGGACCAGAACCTTGTTGTTAGTACAGAGCCTTAGTGTAGGAGATCTATACCCAATGCACGATGGACCAGAACCTTGTTGTTAGTACAGAGCCTTAAATGTAGGAGATCTATACCCAATGCACGATGGACCAGAACCTTGTTGTTAGTACAGAGCCTTAGTGTAGGAGATCTATACCCAATGCACGATGGACCAGAACCATGTTGTTAGTACAGAGCCTTAGTGTAGGAGATCTATACCCAATGCACGATGGACCAGAACCTTGTTGTTAGTACAGAGCCTTAGTGTAGGAGATCTATACCCAATGCACGATGGACCAGAACCTTGTGTTAGTACAGAGCCTTAGTGTAGGAGATCTATACCCAATGCACGATGGACCAGAACAGCCACCACTTACAAACACCCGTGCAGTTACCCTGTGGCTAGTGCTCAAAGCTACATAACATCTTTATCGTATTCTTGGCTAGAGCTCTGAGGTTCGCAATGGTGACGTTTTACGTATGCGACTGGTTTTGTCGACCATGAAGGTAGCCAGCCACCTTCTGACTTTGGGAACTCAACATTTTAATTGCTTCTTCTGTGTTTCGGGCTGTAGGCTACGAGGAACCGCCTGAGGTGATTGTATGGTGATGTTGGAAAAGCGCGTGGGAACAGCATGCAGAATGAAATAGAAAACAACACAAAAAGTTTGGCATTATCTGAGTGTCAATTAAGACGATTTTTGAAATGTTGATAATTGCCATGATTTAGAACTGCCACAAATATCAGGCCGGAAACGTCACGCATACACTCTGGCACCAGCACGCGAGTGTACATACACGCGCCCGTGCGCGCTCCACACACACACACACACCACACACACACACACACACCACACACGCACCACACACACACACACACACACACACACACACACACACACACACACACACACACACACACACACTGCGCGCACAATTTCTTTAAAATGTTCCAAAATAGCAAGCAACTCAGCCTCAACTTTTGTTAGCCAGTTTTAGACATAACAGCCGTGCATGTATGTAGGCCTATAGTAGAGAGGACGAGGTCGATTCATTCACAGCAGATTAGAGGGCTCAGAGCTGGGAAACGTGAGCGGGCCGTCTTGATTGCAGAGGGGGGGGGGGGGGGGGGGTCAGGAGGAGGCGCACGCTCACACCGACTTTATCAATGAAAGCAGTGTGTGCAGTCACCCGTCCGGAACCCACCTCGATCTGCCCACGTTGCCGACACTCGGCTTAGCTTGAGAAAAAACAAAAGGGAGGGGTGGAGGTTGGGGGGGGGATTAGAAGAAAAAAGAAGGAGGGGTGGTGGTTAAGTAATGGTATGATGGCGACTGTAGGGTGTGTGTGTGTGTGGTGTGTGTGTGTGTGTGTGTGTGTGGTGTGTGTGTGTGTGTGTGTGTGTGTGTGTGTGTGTGTGTGTGTGTGTGTGTGTGTGTGTGTGTGTGTGTGCAGTTTAAATCGCGTCATTGATCTTTAAAAGTCCACTTACCGTGATACGTTTAGCTTTGAAACAAAAAACTAAGAAATTGAGAAAAAGTCCATTAAACCAGAAACAAAAAATTGGAAGGGGGGAGGGGTTAATAGATGTATAGTAATTAATGAGATACCTGTATCTGGACTCCATTATACTTACATATCAGTTTTGATACACCTGTCCTCCATCTCCTGTTTTTATCACCCCAACTCACCTCCCCCCTTCCCCCACACACAAACGCACGCACGCGCGCGCGCGTACACACACACACACACACACACACACACACACACACACACAACACACACACACACACACACACACACACACACAATGTATGTGCAATGTAAACATTGAAAAGACTTCCAAAGACTACAAAGTTTTACCATTGATCATCTCTGCAAATTCTCATTTATAGATGATTGATAAAATAACTTGTAATGCACAACAAAGACGATAACACGAAGAAATAAAATAGGCAAAGAAGAAATCTAGACATGGAGGGGGGAGGGATCTTACCCCCCCCCCCCCCCCCCCCCCCCATGGTCGGGTATAGATCACACGTGGCCTCGATATCTCCTTTGTCAGTTGCTTTGGCATAGTTTCCCAAAGAAAAAAAAGAGGAGAAGCTAGACAAAATGAATATTTTGCTGTCAAATCTTCAGACAAGCTGAGAAGAAGAGGAAAGATAGATAGACTTTGAGCCATTTTAGAAAAAGATTAAAGAAAAAAAAGATGAAAAACTGTCATTTCTGTCTAGTGGTTTAGAGAACAAGCTTACTGATCTGAGTTATAATAAGACACGTTTTGTGAATGTTGGTTGCAGAACCCTATGGAAGCAAGGAATTCTCTACAAAGATATATTGGAAGGGGTGGTTGGGGTGGGGGGGTTTCTCACTTTTGAGGATCAAATTTAGTGACAGCAAGGAACAACATTTTCCTAATCTTTCTCTAATCCCTCCAAGATCGTCCTTGTCTGAAATCATCCTGTCAAAAACAGCGTGCCTGCTTTCTCATTGTGATGGTCTCGCCTGTCATCTTCTACACACTCTGTCCAATATTCACTGTCAGCGCTTTGAACCCCCCCCCCCCCCCCACACACACACACCCCCCCCCCCCCCCCCCCCCTGTCTGTATGTGAACTAGACACACTGAGCCCACCCTCCACCGCCCTGCCAACAAAAACTACATCTCGAAGCCCTGCTGCGTGAAATGGAGAAGTTTGTCATTTCCTGAAGCGTGCATTGAGGTGGTCCGGACAGGGGAATACCCAGGCTGACAGAGAAAGAGGAGGGAGGGAGGTGTAGGGAGAGAGAGACAGACCCTGGGCTATTTTCCTGGACACAGGTCTCTTGACAGGAGGACGTCAGAGCTCAGTGTCGGTGGGCGGGCTGCGTGTGGGGTTCTGAGTGAAATGAGTATCATCATAGTAGTCAGGTGAGAAGATGAAGAAGAAGGAACTGCTCGCTACTTCATTGAAGAACTATAACCTAAATTCAGAATTCAAATTACAAAGTGTAATCTCTGCAAATGATCAACAGAACACCACACAATGAGATTTATATATATAAAAAAAAAAAACGAATTGATAGATGTGTGATGTGTTAACTGTCGGTTATACCTTAAAGAAATGTGGCACCACACGCTCTAAAACATGTAAGCAGTACAGCAAAGACAGCGCAACAAACTACACTGTAGATTACGCATGTGGGTTTTTTTTTGGTCTCCATCAGACGACCTGGTGTGTGTGTGTGTGTGTGTGTGTGTGTGTTGTGTGTGTGTGTGTGTGTGTGTGTGTGTGTGTGTGTGTGTGTGTGTGGCGCGCGCGCGCACAGCTCTCACCGCACACTCATTGTGGTCTCGGTTTACTTGGAACTCAAACACAGTATTCTTTGTTCCAAGTCTGCTTCGTGCGTTCTTTCAAAGCAAAACACACAGGCCCATTAGAAAGAAATCGGAAGGCCAAGTTTTGTTGTTCAAGTTGTTTGCATTGTCAATAACCTGCATCAGGCTACGGTTACAGGATCTGGCGAACATGAAAGCATGATCAGCATGAATGGAAATTTGGTCACTTTGCGGTCTCTCTGCCTTTCTTTTCTTTTTCTTTCCTATCTGTTCATATTTTGAGGAAACAGAAACGGGGGTGTATGATCAGAAAAGAGTCTGAGGTGGAATAAAGAGAGGGCAAGACTGTGTCAATATTTCAGCTAGTTGAGTGAAACAGTAATTCTTATCACCTGGTTTTTGTTGGTGTTTTTTCATGTGGTTACTGTTAAGTGAATCTTAAATGAATTTTGAGTTTTTAACACTAGAGCAGAAACAAATCTAATAGTGCAATGGTTAATGTGTTGTGTTGTGTGTGTGTGTGTGTGCGCGTGTGTGTGTGTGTGTGTGCGCTGTGTGTGTGTGTGCGCTGGTGTACGTGCTCACAGAGGCTTCAATCTCAGTCTTCTTCTTCTTCTGCGATTGCAGCGCTCAAACACACACACACACACACACACACACACACACACACACACACACACACACACACACACACACACACACACACACACACACATACCAGTATCATTACAAACTAACGAAATGAAAAGAAAAAAAACAAAACTTTTTTTTGGGGGTGAAGGATCATAAAGATGAGAACAACCACTCTCAGTTCACAAACATTTGCGGAGCTGAACACACACACACACACAACACAACACACACACACACACACACACACACACACACACACACACACACACACACACACACACACACACACACACACACACACACACACACACACACACACACACACACACACACACACACACACACACCACACCACACACACACACACACACACACACACACACACACACACACACACACACACACCACACACTTTTCCTCCCGTTCCCTTGATCCTTTACACCAACCTCCCTAAACCCTTCTTCCACTTACCTTTAAAAAAAAAGGAAAAAAAGAAGCAGGAGAGGGGACTGAATGAAGCGAAAGGCTGGCGGCTTGTTACCTATTCATGGGCGGCGGACGTGTTGTGTGGAGCCATTGACAGGCATGGGAATCCAGGCCCTCCATTCATGGCGCAGGCTAGGAGGGCCTGGGCACTGTACCCTCCCCTCCTTTCCGCTGTCGTTTGCATTTGAAAACGGTAGACACCGAAAACAACATAACCGGCAGGGCTGCGAACGGGACGTGACGTGCCTGGTGTGGGCTTCGTGTTGGGGAGTGTGTGGTGTGGGTCATTTTCCTCTTTTTGGGGAGGGAAGGGGGGGGGAGTGGATATATACATGGTCTACATGTCTATTGAGAGAGAGAGGAGAGAGAGAGAGAAGAGAGAGAGAGAGAGAGAGAGAGAGAGAGAGAGTGTGTGGGAGAGAAATGAATGAATGATCTTTATTTTCCAAGGGTCACAAGAATAAGCATTCACACACTTTTTTCCTTTGGCCCGTGCCCTGACTAGGGACTATCCACAAAAAAGCAACAACAAACAAACAAAAAGAACAACAAAAACCCCACCAAAAAATCAACTACAACAACAAGAGTTCAACCTGACTTGAAAAAAAAAATGCATAATTAACATCACATAATCCCCAACAGACATGAACATTAATGTCAACAGATACATTGATTGTAATTATTTCGAGAAAAGAGATATGTGCACAACAAACATATTATCCCCAGCTGACTCGAACATTAGAATTTATCAAAACACTGATTATGATTAACTACATGAGGTAGAGTAAATTAGAGAGAAGACAGAAAGAGGAGAGACAGAGAGGAGAGAGAGACAGACAGAGACAGACAGACAGACAGACAGACAGAAGAGCGTGAGTGTGTGTGTGTGTTTTGTGTGTGTGTGTGTGTGTGTGTGTGTGTGTGTGTGTGTGTGTGTGGTGTGTGTGTGTGTGTGTGTGTGTGTGTGTGTGTGTGTGTGTTCTTCGATTTTACGTCTCTTCACAAAAAGTGATATTAGTGTATGTGTGTGTTTTTTTCTTTTGTCTCAAATTCTCCTTCTTCTTCCTCCTTCTCTTTCATCTTCTTTTGTTTTCTTCTTCTTTTTTCTTCTTCTTCTTCTTCTTCTTCTTCTCTTCTTCTTCTTCTTCTTCTTCTTCTTCTTCTCTCTCCTCCTCCTCCTCCTCCTCCTCCTCTCTCCTCTCCTCCTCCTCCTCCTCCTCCTCCTCCTCCTCCTCCTCCTCCTCCTTCTTTCTTCTTCTTCTTCTTCTTCTTCTTCTTCTTCTCTTCTTCTTCTTCGCAATTCTTCGCAATTCTTCCTTCTTCGCAATTCTTCTTCTTCTTCTTCTTCTTCTTCTTCTTCCTTCTTCTTCTTCGCTTCTTCTTCTTCTTCTTCGCAATTCTTCTTCTTCTTCGCAATTCTTCTTCCTTCTTCTTCTTCTTTCGCAATTCTTCTTCTTCGCAATTCTTCTATTCTTCGCAATTCTTTCTTCTTCTTCTTCTTCTTCTTCTTCTTCTTCGCATTCTTCTTCTTCGCATTCTTCTTCTTTCTTCTTCTTCCTTCTTCTTCTTCTTCTTCTTCTTCTTCTTCGCATTCTTCTTCTTCTTCGCAATTCTTCTTTCTTCTTTTCGCATTCTTCTTCGCAATTCTTCTTCTTCGCAATTCTTCTTCTTCGCAATTCTTCTTCTTCGTTCTTTGCTATTCTAAATCGTTAAATCCGGTCAGTAAAAATAACACTGGTGATTTTCAACACAGAAAACAACAACAAAATAAAAGTAAAGAGAGAAAAAAAAGGAAAGAAGAAGAAAGAAAAGAAAGAAGAAAAGAAGAAGCCCACCTACGCTGACGGCTAGATGAATGAATCGGTTTGTGGCTGGCTGCTGTCTTAATAATTAATAGAATGACCATTCATTTAGGAAGCCCGAGACAGAGTCCTGGCTGAGTTTCGCTGTGTGTCTCTACCATATCCTTTTTAGTTCTTGGTGGAGGGGTGGGGTTTTTTGTTGTTTATTGTTTGGGGCTTTAAAAAAACAAGTGTGGTGCTTTTTTGTCTTTAGGGGGGGCGTTTTGTGTTGTATCATTAAAGAGACCACAGAAATAGGAATTTTACATCAAACATGTGAAAATTGTTTTTTGTTGGTTTTGGGGTTTTTTTTTTGTCACAACTCTCTGCCTCTCTTTTCTTATGTCTGTATGTCTCTCTCTGTTTCTGTCTGTCTGTCTGTCTGTCTGTCTCTGTCTGTCTGTCTGTCTGTCTGTCTGTCTGTCTCTCTCTCTCTCTCTCTCTCTCTCTCTCTCTCTCTCTCTCTCTCTCTCTCTCTCTCTCTCTCTCTCTCTCCCTCTCCTCTCTCCTCTCCCTCCTCTCCCCCTCTCCCTCCCCTCCCCTCCCTCTCCCTCCCTCCTTCACTCCCTCTTCCCAACTCTCCCTCTACAACCGGTCTTCATCATACTTTAAAAAAAACAAACAAAAAACCCTCACACCTCCCCACTAAACGATTCTAACAAAAAGACAATTCCTGCTATGTCTTAACAGGTAAAAAAATAAAATTATTTTAAAAAATTTAATTATTTTAACAATTCTTTACACAGGCGACGCAGTCCTAGGTACCAGCAGCTGCCCAGCAGGGCTGGACTCGGCGCCCAGCTACGACCTTGCAGCAGCGGCAGCAGCTGCAGCAGCGGCAGCGGCAGCGTCTCCGGGGAGCAAGGAGCTGCCCACGCGGGCGTTGAAGGCAGACCGTCTGAAGGAGCGGCAGGAGCTGGCCCAAGTTCTGCACCTGGACAAGGACCACGCCGCCAGTCTCTGTGCCGCCCGCAAGACTGTCAGCACCGCCAGCACACAGACGTGAGTTTGGTTGTCACGTGGGGTTGGGGGTGTTGGTTGGGATGTGGTGTGGTTGGGTTGGGATGGGGTGTGATCGGATGTGGTGTGGTTTGGTGGGATGGGGTGTGATTGTGGATGGGGGGTGTGGTGTGGATGAATATGGTGTGATTAATGGGATGGGATGGGGTGTGATCGGATGCGATGGAATGAAATATGGCGTGACTGTGTGGGATTGGAGTGGATGGGATGTGGCAGATGTGATGGGATGTGGTCAGATGTGATGGGATGTGGTCAGATGGGATGGGATGTGGTGTGAAGGATGGGAATGGGATGTGGTGCCAATGGATGATGTGGTGGTGGGAGTGGCAGGGGGAGGATGTGCGTGGTGGGTATGTGCCAGTGGGGATGGTGCGTGGGATGTGGTGCCGTGCGGTGTGCGTGTGGTGTGGCGTGCGTGCGTGCGTGTGTGCGTGCGTGTGGTGTGTGTGCCGTGGGTGTGTGCGTGCGTGGTGCGTGTGGTGCGTTGCGTGGTGTGGTGCGTGGGTGCGTGGTGGTGTGTGTGTGTGTGTGTGTGTGCGTGCGTGCATGCGTGTGTGTGTGCGTGCGTTGTGGCTTGCGCTGTGTCTATTTTTTACTCCTCAGACAGTACTTTTTACTTCAACATTATCTCGTTAATGTGTCTGTATCTGTGTATGCGGGCTTACGTAAATACGTACAGTGCACGCCCCTACACACCTATACCTGCTTACAAGAGAGTGTGTGAAAGACGAACTAAGTCGTGGACGTGGACGGCATATTCTTCTCACGACCCATCATATCATACATCACAGTTGAGTGAAGTTCCCACACATCAAGCTCCTTAAAAGCCGATCCGGCCTTGTGGCACAAGAAAAGGCGAGAGGCTGTCAGGCTGATTACGGGAATAGCTTCTCGCACCTTGTCGTGCCGGGAGGCGTTGAGAGGACGTTGATCACAGTCGATTTGTTCCGATGAACATCAAAGGCACGTCTGACTGATGGCCATCTTTACACCCGCCGTCACTCACTGTCCGCTCGGTATCGTGTGGCGACATCAAGGGCAAAAAACACTGGTGGGAACTGCGCCTGTTTTTTTCCCACATCTTAGCATGTGAAGAAAGAGGGGGGGGAGGGAAGGGGGGTTATGAAAAGGGAGCATTAATATTGTCGGACATTGCAAATGTCTTCAGTGTAGACAGCTTATTGGAAATGTCTTGACTTGCTATTAAAGAGGGCTAATTGGCTTCGTTGGCTATTGAGGCATTCCTAGTAGGCCTTAGGTTTCCTTTGTTCCCCTTCAATGGGAGCAGCGAAGCTCTCAAAGTCTGCTTACAAATTGGGGAGTATGTACGCACAGCACCCGTCCACATTCGCGTTTGTGGGCATTTAAGAAGCAAAATGTACGCACATACACACGCATGGAACATGGTGCGTGCGCGCGGCACGACTCGTGCGCGCACACACACATTATATTATTCGCGCTCACACAACGCATACGTTCCTTCTACCCAGCACAAACACACACACACACACACACACACACACACAACACACACACACACGCACACACGCACCACGCACGCACCACGACACGACACGCACGCACCACCACGACACGCGCGCGCGCGCGCGCGCGCCCTTTGAGGAGGAGTTGCCCTTTTTGAATCCTTAAGACGCAGTAGCTCTATCAAAAGCAAACAAAAATGCATATTCTGCATTCCTGCTCTCATTCTTATACAAATGTAGCCAATACGTAAGTGTCAGATACTGTATCGATTCCAGGGACTGAAAAGAATGGATATAAATACGTGACGTCAGCTCTGAAATCAATGTGGAATGAACACAACAGCCCCAGTAAGGAACGCTGATTGTGTTGTTGTGCTGTTCTCTCCTTCCACGGCTACAGCTGGAGGGAGGTTCCCCATGTGTGTGTGTGTGTGTGTGTGTGTGTGTGTGTGTGTGTGTGTGTGTGTGTGGTGTGTGTGGTGTTACAGAATTGCTAATCACTTCTCGCTGTCACATATCACAATATATCACAATATATTATAGTGACAGTGGTACTTAAAAAGCAAGAAAGACTAGCCTCCAGAGAGACTAGTGGATAGGGGGAAAGTTCGGGCATAAACGCGGATCAAACGTGCATTTCTGGCTTTCTCTAGGAAGGTGCGTTACCTCTAGACCCCGATAGGATCGGTGACAAAAACACGTTTATCGGTCATGACAGTAGTAGCACTGTAGATATTATGGAGAAATATCTCCACGATACAGTCGCACGCAATACCAACGAGAGAGTTGGCAACAACGAAAAACAAAAACCAGTTGTTGTTGTTGTTTTTTTTACAGTATAACCTCTTGCATTGTTGTTGTTGTTGTTGTTGTTGTTGTTATCCATGGAACTGGCATGTTTTGTATGTAGAGGGTAAGTTGCCGTACTCAGGGACTCTTGTGGAGAGCATTCTGAAGCCAGGTTGTGAGAGTCTAGATTCTGTACTGATACCAGGCTTCTTCTCATCCTGTGGCGTTCGCCGGAACGTACACTACTCGAAAAATGTGGGGAGTGTGTGAGTGTGTGTGTGTGTGTCTGTGTGTCTGTGTGTCTGTGTGTGTCTGTGGTGTGTGTGTGTCTGTGGTGTGTGTGTCTGTGTGGTGTGTGTGTGTGTGTGTGTGTGTGTGTGTGTGTGGTGCGTGCGTGGTGTGTGTCTCTGTCTCTATATGTCTGTGTGTGTGTGTGTGTGTGTGTGTGTGTGTGTGTGTGTGTGTGTGTTGTGTGTGTCGGGGACAGGGGGGGGGGGGGCGTTCTTAGGCTTGAGCTCTGAGGTTCACCAATGGTGAGATTTATGTTGGCAACCGTTTTTGCCCACCATTTAGTAAGCAGCATGTTAACTTTGGGGAAGATATCTAAACACAACACCAGCGTTCATGCATTAAAAACAACAACAACACTTTTGTTATCTATTCTTTCAGAAACGTAATAGCCTATTCTGCCGAAAGACGGAACAGGTTTTAACCAACGTCTGTCCAAGATGTTCGCAGTCCTTTTGTATCCGAAACATCAGTTTGTAAAGTCTCATCCGACAGGATTGTTGGTACTGTCACTGATGTTATCTCCAGAGGGGGGGGGGGGGGAGAAAAGGAAGGGAAAAAAAGAAATACAAAACAAAAGAAAAACAAAACAAAACAAATGAAACCAAAAATAAAAGATAATTTAAATAAATAAAAATATAATATAATAAAATATATAAATTCAACAATAAAACAAACCCAAAACAACCCTCCAGAGAGAAAAACGCCCTGGAACAAGGGCTTCAGTAGCATCTCGAACCCGTGCCGTCGAATCGCGAGCACAATGCCCTAACCACAGGCTCTCCCATCTCCCTGGGTTTTGCTGAAAGTTACTGTCATCCTATACTTGTTCCAGGAATGTACACTACTCAGAAAATGCGACTTGTGTGTGTGTGTGTGTGTGTGTGTGTGTGTGTGTGGCGTGCCCCGCGCGTGTCTGATCTTTGTGTATGTATGTTGTATGTATGTATGTATGTATGTATGTATGTATGTAGTATGTATGTATGTATGTATGTTGTGTGTGTGTGTGTGGTGTGCGTGCGTGCGTGCGGCGTGCGTGCGTGCGTGCGTGCGTGCGTGCGTGTGCGTTGTAGTATGTATGTATGTATGTATGTATGTATGTATGTATGTACTATGTATGTATGTATGTATGTATGTATGTATGTACGTACGTATTACTATTGTGTATGTGTGTGTATGCGTGTGTGTGCACGCGCACGCACGCGCATGTCTGTATCTTGTTTGTGTGTGTGTGTGGGGTGTGCGCGCGCGCGTGTCTGTATCTTTCTGTGTCTGTATGTGTGAAATTGCTCTTATCCTGTACTTGTTCCCAGGAACGAACAATGCTTGAAAAATGCGGGCTCTTTTTTTCTCCTTTCTTTTTGTTTTTGGTCTTACCAGCAGAAAGTTATGCCTGGTGTGTATCTTCACTGTTGATCTTCCCCAACCTTCCTCACATTCACGCAAGTGCTCTCTGTCTCTCCGTGCCTCTCTGTCTCTCTCACTTTGCCTAGCTGTCTGTCTTTGTCATAGTTTGTTTGATCGCGCAGGTACCACACACACATTCTAGCAAAGACACTCACACACACGCACGCCAACACACACACACACACAACACACACACCACACACACACACACACACACACACCACACACACACACCGCGCGCGCGCGCGCTCGCGCGCGCACACTACACACGCACACACCGCGCGCCATACACAACACACACGCGGCGCTACACCACACACGCACAACACACATACGCACGCACTGAGCTTTCCTACATACTGCAAATAAAACAATAGAATACAAGGACAGAGCCCACTCTCTCATCAGCACACACACACACACACCACACACACACCACACACACACACACACACACACACACACACACACACACATTCATTTACAAACTTACACTTTTTTATGATACCTGCCAGGTATAAAACAAAAGAATACAAGGACAGAGCCTCTCTCTCTCTCTGTCTCTGTCTCTGTCTCTCTCCCTCTCCCCCCTCCCTCTCCTTCCCCCCCCCCCCCTCTCTCTCTCTTCCACTCTCCCTCCTTCCTCCCTCTCTCTCTCTCTCTCCCTTCTCTCTCTCTCTCTCTCTCCTGTCGCTCTCTCGCTCTCTTTCTCTCTCTCTCTCATTCTGGGCATAACTTCAAACGTGATGCGTTTGTTTGCGCACTGGGAGAATGCTCTCTGCAGATGTAATCAGCATTCTGCCCCTACCGTGCAGCCACTGGGACAGGTTTCTTACCTTTCCACGCTTCCCCTTGTGCCCCCACACACAGACAGACAGTCAGCTAATACACACAGAGTGTCAGACAGACAGACAGACTGACGGTCAGAAACAAAACGGAGAGCGAGAGAGAAAGAGGTTGGGGGAGGGGGTGGGGGGAGGGGTTGTAGAGAAAGAAAGAAAAAGCGAGAGAGTCAAGTTAACGTCTTTTATTTCGAGGAATAAGAGAGAGAGAGAGAGAGGAGAGAGAGAGAGAGAGAGAGAGAGAGAGAGAGAGAGAGAGAGAGAGAGAGAGAGAGAGAGAAGAGAACTCGAACACAAACTCGAACTGATTTATTCACAAAAAGGCCATTGGCCCATACATGAAGGGGTTGCCTAACTGCTTAGTATTTTGGTGTGGGATAAAAGACAACAGTAATGACAACAACAACAAAATACTGCATAGCCACAAAATCAGTAGCAAAAAATATGACTTACGATAATAAAACATCTCTTATTCTGAAAGCTTTACACAGATATGAAGTGAGGCTGCGCACAACCTCAGGCTGACTTCATGCCACGAGTAAAGAGTCTCAATGAATTGGGCTGCCTGCTATATTTTACAGGGATGGGATTCTGCCTAACATCCTCTAACACTGGACAGCATAACACAAGATGCACTTCATCTTCAGGTGCTTACATGATGGGCATAGTAACCTGAGGTCATCAACACCATATTTTCTGTATCGAGAGAGAGAGAGAGAGAGAGAGAGAGAGAGAGAGAGAGAGAGAGAGAGAGAGAGAGAGAGAGAGAGGAGACCGAAAAAAACCGGATTGAGGAGAACCAATTGATTTGAACTGGAAAGAAGTGCTCCTGTTGATAAATATGAAAACTAAGCACATGTGTGCACACTAATGGGCACGCCCACGCAGAAAGATGAAGAGAGGGTGAAGAAGAAAAAGAAAGAAAAGTATGACTAATAGTGACCTGATATATGTATATACCCAGAACAGTGAACAGCAGAACGCTCGTTAACCAGACTATCAGAGGCAGTGAAGAAGTGTGTACATCATTATTACCACAGCGCGTATATATATTGTATGCCAGGTTCGTTGACCTCTGGCGAAAACACTGAACCCGGTGGCCAAGAATACCCGAGACCAAAGAGAAAGCAGGGGGAAACAACCCTTCGTTACACTGAACCTCCACGACCCCCTAGCAGTGTATTATTGTAGGGAAGAAAGGGTGATCTTTGGGGGGGGGAGGGGGGGGCTGTTATGGGTCACACTTCCTAGTTACTGACTCTGAAGAGGTTATTGTTGTTGTTGTTAGCTATCTTCAAGGAGAGTGGAATGGTTTTTATGAAGGTGACTGTCTTTTTCAGATGATAGGCTAGGAGACAGAGGAGATGACTGTAATTATCCATCCTTATGCTAGAAACTGCTCTTCCGGTTTGGTTCTCTGCATTAGACATCATTTGGAAAAAACAACATGGAGTGGTAACAGCAAGATGACAACACTAATTCCATGAGGCAGTAGGAGTGTACGGGGTGTGTCCATAGAGAAACAAGGGGTGTGATTTGGCCGTGATAATGAATGCAAAAGTTGGGAAAAGCGACGTGAGCAATGACATTCACGGGTCATAACGGATAAGGCAATTAAACCACCAAAAAATGTGTGGGTGGACTAGGAAGGCAGGGGAGGGGAGGGGGGGGGATGCTGTAGCTAGCAAGCTGTAGTAACAGAGAGACAGCTACATAACAAATAAAATAATGATGCCCTTTCTCCCGTCTGTTGAAGCCCTGCGGAATTTTCGCTCCCATTCACCACTCTGCCCCTTTATGTGTGTGTAGGTTTTTAGTGGCATTTTTCTAGTTTATACGCTCTGACTGCATCGCCAGGGAGCTTGTTAGTGTGGCTGGGGTATTCTGGACGTGATGTTTTATCCTCAGATTATGTGGTGCGTTTAGTTTGTGTGTGCATACAACACCACCACAGCCCATTGCTACAAAGCAGTGAGCGAGATGCCGAAATGGAACGCTTTTTTATTATCATTATTCCCTTTCGTCATTTCCTGTTTGTTTGTTTGGTTGGTTTTTTTGTTGTTGTTTTTTCAAGCTGGCTTTCTTAAGATCTTCATAGTTATTTCCTGCGCAAAATCATTTTATTGACTGTTTTACTTGTTGACAACTTTTGAAGATTTTAAGTTTGTGAGTAAAGAGATGAGTTTATGGTACCGAGTTAAACCTCGTCTTCTCCCTGAAGGCCGCTATCTGGCCTTCTGACCTGCCCATGAGGGACAAGCTCTGTGGACCCCTGGAGGCCTGTAGCGCACAACAGCGTTCATTTTGTCATACCTCCGGGGTTGCTGCTGAGCGTCCAACGAAGAAGAAGAAACATCTCCTGTCTCCCTGTAGCTTCAGTGTCTGAATGGTTTTATTCTTTTTTAATTGTTTCAACCTGTAGAAGATTTTTCTCTGAAATGACAGTTCGTTTCAAAGTCATAGTATCAGTTCTTTTATTTCCTTTACGTCGTCTTTTTATCATGTACTGCACTATGAATATTACTTTTTTTCTTTCTTTTTTTTTTTTTTTTTTTTTTTCTTTTAAAATTTTTTTTCTTTTACTCATCTCAAACCGCGGAGGAGAATGTGAGGGAGTGGTTGCAAATTTTCTAGGAAAGCAGAAGGCCAAAGTAAAGTATTCTGTCCAATAGTGGACATAGCAGGAAAGGACGGAAAACTGATTTAAAACTGAACACAATCATTGAGAGGCACTACAAACGAGGTGTGGTTTCAAACCCACGTTCTGGTGTATGTCTAACCGTTTATAAAGACATGCATCACTGCTGTCATATCATATCATATCACATGTTACAGGATTTGAAAAGAAACGATGAAACCCAGCCTTGTAAAACACAGAAGTTGAATAGGGGGAAACATGATTTACATCCCGTAAGACACACGCAGTGGTTGTTTATCAAAGTTGTGATTATGTAGAACTGTTGTAGGATTGTGTGCGTCTTCTACAGGCTGAGTTTTTGTTGAAGTAGTTGTAGCCCACTAGGCCTAGTGCAGGTGTTATAGATAAAATCATGTACCTTCCCTGCTTAAACCATCACCAACAGCAGCAGCGGTGGTAGCATGTAACGACTCGACTACCTAACCATTCTTGCAGCTGTGTTTGGTTTTGAGGACCTTTTTTTTTAAATAGCAGACAAGAAGTTGAGTACGTTACTCAAAATACTTGACACCGTTAAATTTTACCGCGTTTGCCTTCCCCATCACTAGACTAAATAAAAAACCACCCTAATTTACCAACAACTTACAGGTAAGTCTCGTTAAATTTATGTATTAACCTGTACAAGTTGATGCCTGAGTAGGATCGTAAATCAGACAGGCAGGTGCAGAGGAAGCAGAGGGTCATCAGGGTTTGGCGTTCTTCCCCGGAGATGCCCGGTGTGCACTTGAAAACATTGTAATCGTCTTCCCGGGGAACATTTTCGTGGGTTTTTTTTTAAAGCGAAGTCTGTGAAAGATATATATCTCTCTCTTTCTATCTCTCTCTGTCTCTGTCTTCTCTCTGTCTCTGTCTCTGTCTCTGTCTCTCTCCCCTCTCCTCTCTCTCTCTCTCTCTCTCTCTCTCTCTCTCTCTCTCTCTCTCTCTCTCTCTCTTCCTCCCTTCCCCCTCTCTCTCTCTTTCTTGCTCTGTTTCTCTGTGTTTCTCTCTCTCTGTCTCTGTCTGTGTGTGTGTCTCTCTCTGTACACGCACGTTCATCTTGCTAATTACATTTTTTTTTTCTAACTCTAAACAGCCAAAATATAAAACTTGTGTTCTGAAGTGTTTTTAAATTCTGAATTAGCAACACTAACCACTCAGACGGTCAAGAGTTTTGGAAGTTTTGGTTCTGTTTTGTCTTTTTATCCGGGAGAAAGGAGGGTAAATATACAGCCTCTATGGAGACTACATCCGACAAAGTGACAAGGAAAAGGTTTGGAAAAAAAACTGAAGAAGAAACGTTTCAGACCATAAAGTATTTTGGATTGCTAGATAGGGGAAAACAATTCTGCGCTGAAAAGAGACTTGTGCATACTTTGGGTTGAAAACTTAATCCAAGTTATCAATTATCCGAGGAGCCCTATCACACTCCCTGTGCTTTAAACAAATTATTCAAAATGTACGCGATGTTCCCTAAATGTAGACGAAAGCATGTCAGGAAGGAATAAAAACTGATTTATAAGATGCATTCATAATGATGCATCGTATATAAAACGAAACCCGGACACGATAACTGTTCGTCGCAGTTTTGACAACGGTAGCGGCAAGATTAACGGCACGAGGAGAGGACTTGACGGGTTTGGGCGACCACATATGTCTGCAATGTCTGCATCAGGGGATAAGGCCAGATAGCCGCGATAGAGACTTTCAGCCTGCTTTTTTCAACAGTCCCTTGCATCCAGCGAGATGGGGTTAGGTGGGTTTGGGTCTTTTTGTGTTGTTTTCTTAGAAGATTCTGGTAAATGGATTGGTTGAGCTTGGTATTTTAACTTAAACCGCCAATACTGGAATACCTATGATATAAGCAATAAGCTTGGTTTACAGAATGTTGGTGATATGTTAACCATCTTCTCCCCTGGCAGTAGGAAGGTATATGATAACGTTGTATAACTGCACCTCAGTGTGTTTGTTTCATGCAAATGGTTACTGCTTCCAGCCAGACAAGAATTAGCATGGGTGCTACGGCAAATGCTTGCAGCATTCAGCGTTAATCAAAGCTATGCTATCTTAAAAAATGGTTGACCAACATGTTACAGCAAATGTGTTTTGCATGCACCTGTCTACTGCCTCCAGGGAATGCGTACCAGAATTCTATGGCGAATACTTCCTTCCAGCTTTGTGTTTTCTGTTTACTCCAACAATTATTTATTAGGTATGGACTTGATGGTGTTGAGGAATGTTGGAAACTGGTCTGTGGGCATGATCTTCTGTGCTCTGCGCTTCAGTCAAGTCATTGGCAGCGCAGTGACTATGAGTCAGCCAGCTCTTGCACACTGCTACAGCGCCACTTGTCACGAACCGCAGACCTTTGCCTCTCATCAAACTGATGCACCTTCATCCACCATTATGAGGCCATCACAAAAACCAGTCCGCATTACTCATTGCCTAGCGGTTCCTTCCCCACAACGGCGGTGGCAAGCAGCAGAGTGAGCTAGTTTAAAATTCCTTGCTAGCTGCATAGTTCCTCAATCTGGAATTGCTGCATGTATTTTAGCGTAATAACCTCAACGACATGAACTCATTGCCACAGCCTAAACTGGAGTCTCACAGACCATCCATGGGTATGAATGATGCTTTTCAAAGGGGATTAAATCAGCTCCGCCAAAGACTCTAGCCATGCTGCTGCTGTATTTGGGGGGGGGGGGGGTTGTTGTTTTTTTGAGCGGCAGTTAAGGAACTGGGTGACTGCATTGATTAGCGGAAAGAGGTGATACACCATCCTCTACCAGCAGCACACCCACGCTCTCTGAGATATCAGCACACCCACGCTGTGTGGGGGGCAATTGCCAAATTGAATTTTCACGCACTGTTTTGATGGCTCTCGGGATCATTATCGGCTTATCTTTCTATGTCGTTACATTCTTGGTTAAAAGTACACAGTTATTCTAGGGAACCTCTCTCTCTCTCTCTCTCTCTCTCTCATCTCCTCTCTCTCTCCTCTCTCTCTCTCTCTCTCTCTCTCTCTCCTCTCCTCTCCTCTCCTCTCCTCTCCTCTCTCCTCTTCTCTTCTCTCTCTCTTCTCTTCTCTCTCTCTTCTCTTCTCTTCTCTCTCTTCTCTTCTCTTCTCTTCTCTTCTCTTCTCTTCTCTTCTCTTCTCTCTCTTCTCTTCTCTTCTCTTCTCTTCTCTCTCTTCCTCTTCTCTTCTCTTCCTTTTCCCTCTTCTCTCTCTCTCTCCTCTCCTCCTCCTCTCCTCCTCCCTCCTCCTCTCATCTCTCTCTCTCTCGCGCGTCTGCACGCGTGCGTGTGTGCGTGTGTCAGTCAGTCAGTGTTGAGAGAGAAAAGCGAAGATAAAATCGCAAGGAGAAGATAAGCAGAACTGAAAAAGAGAGACACTGAGACAGAAATATAACGGGGAGAGAGAGAGAAAAGGGGAGAGGGTGGGCTTGGTTCCAGACAGCCGTTAGAGAACACATGACCTACCCGCTGCAGCAGCACCGCATTGTGATACACAGCCAGCCCCACCCCATGACAAAAACTGCCTACCTACCCCTACCTGCCTGTACTGCTGCACACACTGCAAAGACATAGAAAAAGAAAGAAAGAAAGGAAGAAAGGAATTATTTTTAAAATTATAATAAAAAAAAAACGAAAGTAAGAGAGCGGCAGAGAAAAAAAATGTACAGAATCTCTGTCTGTCTCTGTCTCTCTGAGTGTCTCTGTCTCTCTGACTCTGTTCTCGTCTGTCTCTGTCTGTCTCTGTCTCTGTCTCTGTCTTTCTCTGTCTCTGTCTCTGTCTCTGTCTCTTCTCTCCTCTCTCTCCTCTCTCTCATCTCTCTCCTCTCTCTCTCTCTCTCTCTCTCTCTCCTCTCTTCTCAATAGACATAGATCTATCCGCTCTCCCTCCCAAGGAGGAAATCTGACCTACATCACACAATCACTTATGTACCTGCCCATTTACTCGCCTGACCACACACACACCTTGCACGCCACCGCACACACACACACACACCCAAAAAACCCACAAACCCAAACAACTTTTGTCATCCTATTTCCTTGCTCCTACTTATTCAAGCTGGTGTTTACATGAAACTTTATCTTCTTTCATGCTCCTCCGAATATGACAACTCTTCTTTATTTTGAGGTAGTTGTTTGCTAGTTTGTTTGTTTGCTGTGTCGCTGATACGGAACTGAAGGCAGCCTATAAATCAGGGTGTATTGTTCCTATGCCTGGGTAATACCCAGTAGTAATGCTGGGAGATGCCCTCCCCCTCTCACCTGTGTAATGTATACTGTGCAACAAGGATATGCATGTGTAAGCAAACACATTTTTATACTTGTTCATGTGTGAAAAAGGTGTGTGCGTATGTGTGTGTGCGTGTCGTGTGCGCTTGTGTGTGGCGCGCGTGTGTGTGTGTGTGTGTGTGCGCGCGTGTGGTGTGTGTGTGTGTGCGTGTGCGTGCGTGTGTGTGAGGCAAGTAAATCGGCAGATACACATATTATGTATGCACACATGCAAGCTCTTTCACATGAGAATGTCAGCACATCCTCTTCTGTGAGCTGAAAAAGAGGTTTGTGCCAAGCGCCTGTTTGATGGGCATGGGCTTGGCATTGCAGCCACCCACAGGCACTAGCATAACTTCCTCAACTGTGCAAAGTTTCGTGATAAAATCATTTCATTTCATTTCGATTTTAGCCCAGCCGACCACGAACATCACACCATGGTTATGATTTCAATTCATATTGCTTGACAGACCAGCTGACGGCGAGGGCCATAGTATAGCTGTCATCCTATTCGATTGCAGCAAACTCTTGTGACATTCATCTCCTGTTCAAAGTCAGCACCATCTCATCTTTTCAATCACCCAACACTGTCACGCTAGGGGGGGGGACCTTAAAAAACGATGAAATCACAAAGTACCTGAAACATGTCCATCCATAAAGCCATAAAGCCAGGCCGTGCTGAGGACACCATGTCACTTCAGGATTTCTCCTCCTCGTGTAACAATAAAATGGAAAAAAAAGATAGAAAGAAAGAAAGAAAAAGAGGATAATGAACACTTCATTGTACCAAAAAAACCCGTAAGGAACAATGCAGTTTAGGCAAACAACGCTGAAGACTGGGCAGCCTGTGTCCATCCCAGTGTTTACAGTATCCCTGTCTGGTCCCCAGAACAAAACACTCTATAGGCAAAATGTCTTTCATGTGTGAAAAAGAAAACAGTCGTAAGATTTGCTTGAAACAAGCAGAAGAGACTGGGAAGGCAGGAACTAAGCCAGAGAGAGGATGGAAAGGTCAGGAAAAAGACAGACACAAAGAGAGTGAGAGAAGAATGGGAATTTCTAGCACAGAATTTCCTAAAGGTCATGATGCTATTTCTGCTGAAAGAGCCCCGGCATTCCCACGGGGGACAGAGCTGATATGGCGTTACATTAGAGAATGACAACAAGAGCTAATATGGCGTTACATTAGAGAATGGCAACAAGAGCTAATATGGCGTTACATTAGAGAATGGCAACAAGAGCTAATATGGCGTTACATTAGAGAATGGCAACAAGAGCTAATATGGCGTTACATTAGAGAATGGCAACAAGAGCTAATATGGCGTTACATTAGAGAATGGCAACAAGAGCTAATATGGCGTTACATTAGAGAATGGCAACAAGAGCTAATTATGGCGTTACATTAGAGAATGGGCAACAAGACTAATATGGCGTTTACATTAGAGAATGGGCAACAAGAGCTAATATGGCGTTTAGAGATGGCAACAAGAGTGAATGGCGTTACATTAAGAATTGGCAACAAGAGCTAATAGGGCGTTAGAGAATGGCAACAAGAGCTGATATGGCGTTACGTTAGAGAATGGCAACAAGAGCTAATATGGCGTTACATAGAGAATGGCAACAAGAGCTAATATGGCGTTACATTAGAGAATGGCAACAAGAGCTAATATGGCGTTACATTAGAGAATGGCAACAAGAGCTAATATGGCGTTACATTAGAGAATGGCAACAAGAGCTAATATGGCGTTACATTAGAGAATGGCAACAAGAGCTAATATGGCGTTACATTAGAGAATGGCAACAAGAGCTAATATGGCGTTACATTAGAGAATGGCAACAAGAGCTAATATGGCGTTACATTAGAGAATGGCAACAAGAGCTAATATGGCGTTACATTAGAGAATGGCAACAAGAGCTAATATGGCGTTACATTAGAGAATGGCAACAAGAGCTAATATGGCGTTAGAGAATGACAACAAGAGCTAATATGGCGTTACATTAGAGAATGGCAACAAGAGCTAATATGGCGTTAGAGAATGGCAACAAGAGCTGATATGGCGTTACATTAGAGAATGGCAACAAGAGCTAATATGGCGTTAGAGAATGGCAACAAGAGCTGATATGGCGTTACATTAGAGAATGGCAACAAGAGCTAATATGGCGTTAGAGAATGGCAACAAGAGCTGATATGGCGTTACATTAGAGAAGGGCAACAAGAGCTAATATGGCGTTACATTAGAGAATGGCAACAAGAGCTGATATGGCGTTACATTAGAGAATGACAACAAGAGCTAATATGGCGTTAAAGAGAATGGCAACAAGAGCTAATATGGCGTTACATTAGAGAATGGCAACAAGAGCTAATATGGCGTTAGAGAATGGCAACAAGAGCTGATATGGCGTTACATTAGAGAAGGGCAACAAGAGCTAATATGGCGTTAGAGAATGGCAACAAGAGCTGATATGGCGTTACATTAGAGAATGGCAACAAGAGCTAATATGGCGTTAGAGAATGGCAACAAGAGCTGATATGGCGTTACATTAGAGAATGGCAACAAGAGCTAATATGGCGTATAGAGAATGGCAACAAGAGCTGATATGGCGTTACATTAGAGAATGGCAACAAGAGCTAATATGGCGTTAAGAGAATGGCAACAAGAGCTGATATGGCGTTACATTAGAGAATGGCAACAAGAGCTAATATGGCGTTAAGAAATGGCAACAAGAGCTGATATGGCGTTACATTAGAGAATGGCAACAAGAGC
>CM060329.1:1263770-1340749 GCA_030674155.1 Stramonita haemastoma
GAAAAACACAGCAGATGTTTCAGCGAATAACGCCTGTTTTTACTTTTGTAATTGGTTTTAGTGTAATGCTATTAGTTAAGGACATGTTCTTGGGGTAGATCATTTTGAGTGACTTACGTTGAGATGCTGATAATGGGGATAGGTTGCAGCTTTTGAAGTCAATTACTCGTCAGAGGTGAAATGGTAACTTTGGGCCAAACGTGGTTTAAAGGATGGACTGAAGACAGAAGAGCTTGAAAAGAAGCGTGACGGACGCTATGAACGAGTGGTTAAGACCGTTCGACTTCAATCCCAGAATCCAGGAAGTCGTGAGTTCCAGTCTCGCTGGTGTCTGGTGAATTCAGGGTGGAGATTTTTTGCAATCTCCCAGCTCAACTCCAAGTGCAGACCTGCTAGTGCTTGAATTCCCTTCGTCTAAAACCACGTGCAGACGATAAAGAAAGAGGCGTTTCTCATTATGGGACTTTGAACACAGTGCTCATTTTCTGTTCTGGAGAAGAACCTCAGCGAGAGCTCTGAGGTTCCATCCATGGTGGGATTTTGTGTATACGACCGTTTTTCCCCACCATTAAGGTATCTGCATACTGAGTTCGTGTATTCCAGAGGTTTAAAAGGAGATTCAGTTCATTTCATCATTTTATGTACTTGAAGTCTTTTTGGGAGAATTATGCTTATTCGCTTTTGGTGAATTAGCATGCACTTGCGGACGCACGCGCTTGTATACACACGCTTCTGTGCACTTGCAAACACTCGCGCGCACGCGCCCCCCCCCCCCCCCCCCCCCACCACACACACACACACATTGCGGGGACGGATAGCCTAGTGGTCAAAACATTGCGCTCGCATTTTGACGACCCGGGTTCGATTCCGGTCGAGGAGATTTTTCTTCTGGAGTTAATATCAGTGCTGACTCCACTCTCCCCAAAAGTCCTTCGGATGAGACTATAAACCGAGGCCCCGTGTGCGGACGCACGCAGAACATCTTGCGCACACGTCAAATCCTGTTCCGCTTTTCGTAAGAGTAGGCCGTTGTGTGCCGGTGGGAACAGATGACAATATTTGCAAAACTGCATACACACAGGGACCAGATGAAAAAAGCACATGATTGCTTATTCTGTTATCCTCGATATAAAAGAAATAAAAATGCATGCACGCACGCGGAGAGATAGAAGCAGGAACTATTAGTCATGTATGAGTCATGATATATGATTGTTCATATCGTTATCTCAAAATCCGTCAGCAAAGAAATATTTCAATATTGCCCAATCTCTCTCTCTGTCTCTCTCTCTCTGTCTCTCCTCTCTGTCTCTCTCTCTCTGTCTCTCCTCTGTCTCTCTCTCTCTCTCTCTCTCTCTCTCTCTCTCTCTCTCTCTCTCTCTCTCTCTCTCTTTCCCGACCCCTCTCTCTCTCTCTCTGGTAGTCCTCTACATAAATTTCCTCAGCTGGTACCCAGACCTAGACATAAAAACCTGGGTATCTGCTAAACCTTTTTTTTAAGTTGGAAGGGAGAGGAGGGAGGAGGGCAGTGTGGCTAAACATGACCTAACCTTTGAAAGAATAAACAACTTTTTTTATGATCGGTCCTTAAGTGCATTTATCTGTCGTAAAGTTTTTCTCCATACTCTGGTCGCTAAGCTGAGAACAATCTGTCAAGAGGGGTGAAAGCGTGGCGGCCATGATTTAACATGACGGAAACACCACTTTTATCTCATTCCATGCTATGCAGAGTGTGTGTGTGTGGGGGGGGGGGGGGGGTAGAGAGAGAGACTTGGAGGCTAAAGCCTGATGAAGAATGTAAGGCTGACAAGAATCTCCCGATCTAGGAGTTATCTTTTGAACTCTCTGATCCTTCTCCTCTTGCCTCCTCCTCCTAAAGCTTCAGGGGGCACTTGCGTCTGTGTCAGATGTCCAGAGCGTTCGTGTCATCTTCGGGAGGTCCCACAGTCTCTGGTGGTCTTGAGCTGCTGTAGTTGGCCTGGGAGCGGACACTGGTAGTGCAGTATACAGCAGCTGTGTGGTGTCTGTTTTCCTCCTGATCACTTCTGTCTGTATCTGTCTTTGACTCTCTGAGTCATGTCTTTCTGTCGTTGTCTGTCTGTCTGTCTCCCTCCCTCTCTTCTGTCTCCTCCCCTCTCTCTCTCTGTCTCCCTCCCTCTCTCTCTCTCTCTCTCTCTCTCTCTCTCTCTCTCTCTCTCTCTCTCTCTCTCTCTCTCTCATCCTATTCAACTCTCCTCTCTCTCCTTCATCCTCTCTCTCTCTCCATCTCTCTCTCTCATCTCTCTCTTCTCTTTAATCCCTGATCATGGCAAGGCCGGATGAAATAAATTGTATGCTTACTCGTAACCCTTGAAAAATAAAGATCATTTCATTCATTCATTCATTCATTCATAAATCATTCATTCATTCTTCTTCCTCGTCTACATCTCTCTCTATCTCTCTCTCTCCTCTCCTCTCTCTCTCTCTCTCTCTCTCTCTCTCTCCTCTCTCTCTCTCTCTCTCTCTCTCTCTCTCTCTCTCTCTCAATTTAAAAAAAAATCTCTTATGTATTATTCTTCTGTATGAATCTAAAGTTGTTTGACCACACAAGGCTATGTAAAATCTGAAAAACAATCTCCGCATTGATGAAGTACATCATGATTTAACAGTGAAAACAGGCAGGATTATGATAATTATGTGCCCTTGTCACGCGTTGACCACTTCCACACATTTTCACCAGGGGATTCACAACATGACGCATGCTGCTCAGAAGTGTAACATATAAAAGGGGTTAATTTTCTTTTCTTTTTTTTAAAAGCAATCTTCCATTACAGACACATACAGTGTTTTAAAACCCAATCATTATTTTCTATGGGATATTTTTGGGTGCGCGCGTGTGTGTGTGTGTGCGCTTGCGTTTTGATTGCTTGTGTGATGTAAAGGTTGAATGCAAGCGCTTTGATTTGTTTTTACAAGATATAGCGCTATATAAGTTCCATGTATTCTTATTCTCTTCTTCTTCTATCTTCTTCTTCTTCTTCTTATTATTATTATTATTATTATTATTATTATAAAAGACAGATGAATAAATCATAACTGCGACGCTTCCATCGATTTGGAAGCAAGTTAAGTAAGAAACAGTCTGCATGGAGTAACTAAGCTTCAGATCCCTTCGTTGGAAAATAAAGCTAGACAATATAGGACAGAGTGAGAAAACCAAAACATGCAGTCATGAAAGAGTTTGATGACTCCTGGAGAAAACAACCAAATATTGACATGTTTTGTTTTACGGTTTGGGTTAAAGTGTTGCTTTGTAATGGAAATGAAACAGACTAAAGGGTGAGGAGGTTTTTTGCTACATCCTTCCCACCAGTACGCCACCTTACCACCACCACCACCACCCCCAAAAAGAAGAGAGAAAAAAAGAAAAGTGGGGGGGGGGGGATAGATCATTAGAATGCCCTGAGTGCCAACCCTTTCCTCGCTGTCTCCTGGGCCCTTTCTAACACGGAACCCTTTCAGTGCGGGTTGTTTTTTTTCTTTTTCCAAAAGAGACACAAACGAGTGAGATCTGTCACCCATGTGCTGTTTTGTTATTGGCGCGCGCTTTGGCTGCCCGACACATGAGTCACATCGTTGCCCCATTATATCTCCACATTTTTATTAGGTCAACAATGAAGTGCAGGGGGGGGTTGGTGAGGGAGGGGGGGTAAGGAGCGCTGGAGACCTCGTCTGTCGTGGAGGGTGATAGGGTTACAGGGTTTACAAGTTTTCGTCGTCAAGACTGTTGGGTGACACTTTCCCTGCCTTGTCCTTTTCTCATTAAAGTGTAGGGCTTTTTCTTACTCGGTTTTCCAACGATCAAGTTTGAATGGGGAATCAGTAGGGAGGTTCTTTCTGTTTGCTTTTCTGTTTTGTTTCGGTTTTTATCTCTTCACTTTTTAGGGGTGGGGTGGGGTCTTGATGTTCACGAGCCTGTTGTCAATGTCAGAGGCTTTGTGCCGCCGAAAGTGTTCCCACATAGCTCACTGTTGGTGCAAACTTTACCCCCAGTCTGTCCAGAGCCATGGGTAGGTATTGAGCACAAATGGTGCACAGGATAATGCCGTTTAAGTTGAGAGGAAAACCGGATTCGTGCGAGGCTTTTTACCAGCTAAGTGCCGAAGTTGTGGCAGGGATTTTGATGAATGAGTGAGATAATGGAAGACCGGTGGGAAACAGGCCTACAGATTGTTCAAACGAAAAGTCACCCAGTGCAAAGTTTCCTTTGCTTAGATTTACGCTAGGTCGTTGTCATGGATGAGTCACCCTTTTCGCTATGTCGTGTTTGAGAAATTGCTGAGTATAGGCCTGCTTGCCACTACTTTTTGGTCTGTATTTACTGGTCCTTTTTCTTTGATGTAAAGCAAGTTGATAGGCCGGCATAATTTCGGCTTCATGAAGAACCTGGCACGAATAATTAGGGTGTCTTCTTGATTCTTGCCATGTTTGCAGTGACGACCGGGTACATGTGTGTGTGTGTGTGTGTTGCTGTGTGTGTGTGTGTGTGTGTGTGTGGTGTGTGTGTTGTGTGTGTGTGTGTTGTGTGTGTGTGTGTGTGAGGGGGGGGGAGGAGGGGGGGAAGGGAGGGAGAGAGTGTCTGTGAATACGGATGCATGTGAGAATTCGAAAGGTAGTATACTTTTCAGTGATTGTTTGAAACAGAAGTAGTGGCAAGACTTGTTTTCTGAGGATAGAATGGCCAGTGTTGGTTTAACCATATTTTAGTAACCAGAACAAACTGCATAGGTCTATAATTCTGACCAACAATCAGTAGCACACAGCAACAACAAGCATAAAGCTTGTAAAAGGTAAAGGTGTCCTATAATCTTTGTGGTCGTCGGGGAGCGAGGCATCAGAGACCTCAGTTTCTCCAGAGGCCAGCATATTGAGTGTGGTGCCCATCTCCTCTCCCTCACTGCTTTACATTCCCTGACCCTAAAGAGGGCAGGCACCCATTTACAGCTGGGTGGACTGGGGACTGTACTGAAGCCAAGGCGCGCAAACGGTCACCCATTCAGTCGGTAACCACGCTCGATGCTGCTAAACCTTACATTGGGGAAAACGAGTGCTCTGACCACTGAGCTATCCCTTCCCTTATGCTCAAAATACATAGGCAGTGTTGATATTAGGGGGAAAAGTACCTCCATCAAGTTCGTTATAGAATAGAGTGTTGCAAGTTCAAATGACAGTGCAAAATGTGATTTGAAAGGGGATATTTCTGTCAAGAGATATGTACAACTTAACATCAAGAATATCTGCACATCTATGCAACATGAAAATACTCAGGAAAACATTTGAATACCTTCCCCACCTCCCCCCTCCCCACTCTTTGCAAGATAGATCTGTATTAACATGTCATTTCTGACATCAATTTTCGTAGGAATTTTTTAAAACCTGTTTTAAAGTCAACTGGCTCCTGTTTGTAGGAAAACAATAGCTCTGGTCAAGTCAAAGGCTGGTGTGTGTATGTATTTGAGGAGGGGGGGGGTGCATGGAGGTCACGTGTGCGTCTTTTTCCTGCGTGTTTACCAAATCATTTTTAGGTTCCCAACACCCCTTGTGTCTTTCCACCACAAGAGCACTCCATCCCCCCCCCTGCCCCCCTTACCAACATCCTTCTGCCCACACTCACAACAAAAGACCCTGAAGACCCTTCATCGCCGAAAACATAGTAAACAAAAGAAGAGCCCCGCGATAAATCATACTTTTAATGCTGCTCGTAAACCAGCGAATGACATCTTGGTCCAGAGCAGCGGGTCAGAGCCAGCGTACAGAGGGGAAGTGGAACACACACCTGTCCCGTGGTCCTCTTCACCTACATCAAAAACACCAACCTTTCATCATCAAAACACGGCTTCAAAGACGCCGAGGCGACTGCCGAGGGTTTTGATGTCCGACCACGTGAAGACCGCGCCTTGGGTCTGCTGGTGTGGGGAGGCTGTGGGATTGGCGACGCCATCTGTCATGTCACCGCGTCCTGGCCTGACGACAGTAATGGGCCCTTTGATGGGCGGCTGGGGGGGTCTCCTTTGAACTGCTTCATAAATAGTTGTCGAGGGAGCAGACCCACGGAGAACAGTGGTGTGCGTCTTTAAGTAACCACCATACCCTACTGATCCCCCCCCCCAACACGTGGGTTTATCTAACTAGAGGTGACTGGGCAGGGGAAAAAAGTGGTGTATTGTGTACATGTATGTATGTTTACTTTTTTTTTTTTTGGGGGGGGGGGCAAGCGATAGTCTGGTGGATCAGGGTGTCGAAACGAGATGTGGCGATAACTAAAGGGTGAGGGTTCGAATCTTTGCTGAGCTGTTTTGTTGCAGAAGATTCTTTTTCCCCGGTGTTCACTTACGTATCGACTTCTCTGCCCTGAAAGTCTCCGGGCAAGTCTGTGAACTGAAGTCCAGTGCGCTAAGAGAATGTTTTGTGTACACATTAAAACCCCATCCATTTTTTCCCTGGAAGAGTAGGCCAGCTACGGCTGGTGACACAGATGTCATGAAGAGACCCAGCATGCACCTCAACACCTGGGGAAGGATGGAATCCGCCAGATCAGTTCTCGTTGCCCACCACGCACTGCCTGGACAATTCAGCGCCATGCCTCCAAACGAGTTTTCCAACAGTTAAGGAGCAGTCAAGCTTGCGCGCGCGCGCACACACACACACACACACACACACACACACACACACACACGCACACACGCACCGTGCACACACACACACACACACGCACGTGCACACACACACAGAACATCTTGCGCACACGTTAAATCATGTTTCGCTTTTCGTAAGAGTAGGCCATCGTGTGCCGGTGGGAACAGATGACATTTACCAAACTGCATACACACGGGGACTGGATGTAAAAAAAAAAAAGCACAAGAGCGCTTATTCCATTATCCTCGACATAAAAGAATGAATAAAAAAATATAAAAAAGAAATAAAAAAACAGAGAGAGAGAGAGATGTAACGCGCATCCTCCCCTGTCCTAATAATTACAATCACTGGAAACAGGGTCAAGGGGAGACAGAGTTTACGTTGAGGAGGGGAAGAAAGAAAGAAAGACAGAACCCAATCCAGTTCACTCTTGTTGTTCAAAGCCCCACCGACCACAGAGAATTAAAACAGGTAAAGAAGACAGTGAAAACAGGGGTAAGCAGGGCAGAACAGGGCAAACAAGCAAGCAAACCAAACATATACCAACAAATAACCCAGCCTCAAATGAAAGCCCCCCCAAAAAGTGGTCAAAGAGCAGAACTGGAAACAACCTCCACTGGACTCCGCGTGCTGTCGGCATTCTTCCCTCGGCATAGCCTCGCTGGACACTGGTCTCTGGGCCGTTACAACTCTGCTTAGGCCGCTCCTGCCCCCCCCCCCCCCCCCCCCACCACACACACACCACCACCACCCTGCCTGTCAGTGTGATCCCCTCATCGTGAGAACTTGGCTGACAGAATTTCTCTCAATAACCAGTTCAATAGCAGCTGAACCTGTTTGCTGACTAAACGAAACGAGTCGTAAGGAGGTAGGTAGAAAATGAATTATTGGGAAAAGGGGGAAGATTAAAAAGAAAGCAGAAAGAAAAGTACCACACACACACACACACAAAATACAGAGATCTGTCGGTGTGAACGGGATCTGCCTATCCCCTTTTCTGGGGATGTTTTTTTTTTGGGGGGACTGGAAAATGAAAAGTATTGTAAATAGCGGGATTGAGAATGTGATTGGTATTATTGTGTGCGAGTACGTACACCCTGAACTTAGGGATCCCCCTTCCCCTGGGTGGCCCGTTGGAGGCAGCTGTTTGCACTGCTGCTACTTCTACAGTTTGCAGAAACCAAAATGTTTTACATTCTATTTGTCTGGCATTCGGTTATCATACACCATTCAGCTTTGAACTAACAGTCTTTCCGCCTGGTCTCCAGTTTAAATCAATATTATCACTTGGAGGTGAAAGGGCCTTTTAGCAAGAATCACGCATTTTTCTCTTCTGTTTTTGTTAATTCCTTTGTGTGTTGTCCGTGTGTTTGCTTCTAGTTTCTCTGTTTTTGTTTCCCCGTGTCTGGCAGCTGCGTAAATTGAGCATGGCCGAAAGCTATCGGGGTCAGTGAAGGGGGGGGGGGGGGAGAGTAAAGCAAAGCCCGGCAGGTCCGATTACTGACCTGTCAGTCAGTTAAACATGAATATTATGTATTACAAGGCTATTGCCATGGCTGGTCAGCTGTTGCCGGTAGTGCTGGTTATGTTATTGCTGACAGTGGGCCAGTGATGATCATTTACATTTCTGTGGATGTAACATCCTGTAGGGGACAGGATAGCTCAGTTAGGGTGAGGGAAGGAAGGTAAAGCAGCGAGGGAGAGGAGATGGGCGCCGCCCTCATTATGCTGGCTCCTGGAGAGGCTGAGGATTCTGACGCCTCGCTCCCCAACAACGGCATAGTATGAGTTATGGGAACGCCTTTACCCTTTTACCTAACTCCTGTGTTCACTGGCCTTACTAAAACTGTTGGGTCCGTCAGGATGGCAAAGTCTGCAGTCTGTCGCAGTGACCCCGTCCGCCCCCAGAGTTTTTCCTGGAGTTCTCTGAGCTAAGCCATGTCTGGTGTCTCAGAGTCAGATTTATGGGTTGTAACTTCTTTTGTTAACTTCCTGAGGAGTCATTACATCACAACACGCAAGAACCGTTCACCAGTTTTCATCAGTTTGTCAGTTACGCGGCAAATTCTTGCTCTTTGTGACTGGTCTTCCTGCCCGTTATTGCAATGTTATGGAACAACCGTTTTGTTTTGTTTTGTTTGTTTTGTTTGTTTTTCTACCCTGCATTTCTCTAGGCAGTTCAGTTCCCTGGATATATTGTTTTTATGAGCCATTGAATCTTGTTTTGTGACCATACCAACGTAGTTTTGTTAGCTAATGTCAGTAGATTATTGTATGGACCAAATCACCGTGAGATAGTGTGGCATGCTTTTCAATTGGTGATGTGTTAAGTGTATGTGATGTTTTGTGTCTTGGTTATAAAAGTTTTAGAAGTCGCTAAAGACTATCTCTCTCTCATACACACACATACATAAACAACACACACACACACACACACCACACACACACAGCACACACACACACACACACACACACACACACACACACACACACACACACACACACACACACAACCACACACACACAAGCATACACAGCTCGCACACGTACGCTTCAGTCAGTCACCGACACTGCATGCAAGTTACGTCGGAGAGTGAGCAGACGACCCAACAGCGCGAGCAAGCCGACAGTTAGCTAAACGGCACATGGAAGATCTGCTGTGCCTGTCAGTTCACTGCTCTCTGACTCATCCTCGAGACCCCTCCTCCTCCCTACCCACCCTCTCATCCTCCTCCTCCACTCTACCCCGCCAACTTACCTGTCTGCTCGCCCCCCTCCCCTCCTTCACCCTCTCCACACCTCAACCTTACCTGTCTCCACCTTACCTGACTGCTACCTGACAACTGGAACCAGGAGCCCAGTAACGTGGTGAAGTGGAAAGGGAATTGGAGATTTGGGAAGGGTGGGGGGGGGGGGTTGAGCTTTTATGATGCATGTTTTTTTGTTTGTTTGTTTTGTACAGACGGCTTATGCTTGTGAGCCACACAGATGCTGCTGATTCAGATCACTTGAAAGCTGCAGTGGTTCGGGCATTTTTAGTGCACATATTCATTTACATATTTTAGCCTGGTTTTTCTTCTTTTTTTGTTGGACAGGGGTGTGGTGGGGTGGGGTGGGGGTTGAGGAGGTTGTGTTGAACAGAACGTTGAAGATATTGTATGTTGTTTTCTTTAAAAATTCAACAAAGTTTTTTCCTGTCATTCATCTTGTGCCGATTTTGATTTTGGGTGGGTGTGGGTTGTTGTTTTGTTTTGGGGTGGGGGGGATATTTTTGGTTGGGGATTTTTAGTTTGGTACTGTTTGGTTGGGGGGGGGGGGGGTTGTTGGTTGTTTGTTTTGTTTTTTGTTTGTTGTTGTTTGTTGTTTTTTGGGGGGGGGCATTTTGTGGTTGAAGACAGAGGGCTGCAGATGTTGCATGTAATTTTCTGAAGTATTCATCAAGGTTGTTCCTTAGAAGTTTATGGTGATTTGTGTGTGTGTGTGTGGTGTGTGTGTGTGTGTGTGTGGTTTGTGTGTGTGTGTGTGTGAAACAGGATGTTGCACATGTCATAAGAAATTAGATTTTCTTCCACATTCAGCCAAGGTTTTCTTTATTCTT
Source organism: Stramonita haemastoma (assembly GCA_030674155.1). NCBI lineage: Eukaryota > Metazoa > Mollusca > Gastropoda > Neogastropoda > Muricidae > Stramonita > Stramonita haemastoma. Next base: position 1,274,041 of record CM060329.1, read on the forward strand.
TGCAAGGCTGCGATTTGCAGTGTGCCTTTTGTGTGCTTTGCAAGCAGTTTTCTGGGCCACCAGAACTCGTTCAAAAAAGTTATTGACCCGATTCCCTGGCGTCTCGGTGAACTACAAACCAGCTTTTGTATTGCCTGTTACCCATCCATGTCATATGCTGTACTTGCTTTGATGCAATGCACAGAGAGAGAGAGAGAGAGAGAGAGAGGGAGAGAGAGAGAGAGGAGAGAGAGAGAGGAGAGGAGAGAGAGAGAGAGAGAGAGAGAGAGAACTTCTGAGAACGAGAGAGAGAAGAGGAGAGAGAGAGGAGGAGAGAGAGAGACTTCTGAGAACAGAGAGATGAGGAGAGAGAGAGTTGGGGGGGGGGGGGAGTGATTATTGCTGTCATCAATTTTTTGTTGATCTGTTCACAATTTCACGTCGCAACATGCATCTCAGTGTTTTCCTGTAGTTCTGGCGTTAGCAGAATAGTACATAAAGATTATGGGTACATGCTGCATGGGTAACAGCTTGTCCTCCATACTTACTTACTTACCCAGGCTTTGCGCTCCGAAGACTAGAGCACAACCCATAGTCTTCCGAGACTGATGGGTGCCTAGTGACTGAACTGACATAAAGAGATAGGGCGACAGAAACAGACAGTCATGGATACGAAGGACGGTGGAGACAGACAGGAATGACAGGTAAAGGACAGGCATAAACAGCAGAAAGCAGAGGGCACTCACTCACTCAGCTGACCGATTGGGTCGTTGGGTGGACTGGACGGTTTGGGGGGCCAAAACTGGAAGACTTGTGTTGCTACACGATCCTTCTCAAACTTTTTTTTCACTTATTATATTCGTGTGGACCATCATACAGTAGCTGATCTAAACTCTTGTTTCCCATGATTTTCCATGAAATGATAAAGCAAACTTTACTGCTTTCGGTACCGTCATACACGAATCTGCAAAAAGACATTTGTAGCAGACTTTACAAGATAAGCCTTCTCACTATCTTCTTCTTCTAGCGGAGCACCTGAAAACGAAATCAAACAGCTTAGAGTGAAGAAGCAGTGGTGGTGAAATCGCCAGGAAGGAGAGAGAGAGAGAAGAAGGAGGGGAAAAAGAAGAAAAATATAACGGCAAAGGAAGGATGTATGGCTTGTGGCTTGCATTTTTCACGCGTTTCGCGCATGCTTGGGCTGCATGTGCGCGTGTATGGTGAGTTGCGATGCCGTAAGAAGATTGCATGTGCGCCTGCGGGTGTGCCTGCTCAGTTCTACTGACGCGCAGTCCTTCGGACGCATTTTTTGAGAGAGAGAGAGAGAGAGAGGGGAGAGAGAGAGAGAGAGAGAGGTGAGAGAGAGAGAGAGAGAGAGAGAGAGAGAGAGAGAGAGAGAGAGAGAGAGATGCACATCCTTCGTTGAGGAGGAGGAGAGAGAGGAGAGTGCACACCCTTCGTTCCATGACGTAATCATAAGTGTTGTGCAACAACTGTAAATAGATTTTGGTTTCGGTTTTGTTTGTTTTTTGTTTTTTTTTGGTCCTGTATTTTTTTCCCCATAGCCTACAAAATGCAGCGTCTGTTCGGAGTAGACCCACCCAGTCTGCTTGTACACTTGTAACTTTGTTGTCCATTGCATTTTCTGGTTACACTTACACTACACACACACACACAACACACACACACACACACACACACACACACACACACACACAGGGGTGTTACAGCATGCGACAATCTCATATGCGTTACACCAGATTTGCTGAATAGTCGAAAATGGAACAGAAGAATAAGTAAAACTCCTAATTGTACGTATGTCAGTGCATAATTATTTGTGTGTGTGTGTGCTAGTGTGTGTGTGTGTGTGTGTAGTGTGTGTGTGTGTGTGTGTGTGCTAGGTGTGTGTGTGTGTGCTAGTGTGTGTGTGCTATGTGTGTGTGTGTGTGCTAGTGTGTCTGTGTGTGTGTGTGGTAGTGTGTGTGTGTGTATGTGTTGTGTGTGTGTGTGTGTGTGTGTGTGTGTTGTGTGTTGTGTGTGTGTGTCCTTCGTGCAAGTGTGTAGATCTATACAGAACTAAGCCTGCTCTTGAGCGTGTGGGGCGTGCTGTGCATATCGTTATTTCCAGAGATAACTAGAATCAAATTCTTACCCAAAAAACGTCGTTTAATAAAGAAATGCAAAAAAATAGAATAGCAGGAAGAGGTGAAGATATCATTCATTCAAAACAGACACGGAGGCAAATAAAAGGCAAATAAAAACATCAGTTAAAAGCTGAATTAACATCTTACTGCATGCAGATGTATCATGAACGCACCTGGCTCGTAGTGTACTTATGCGCATGCAAACATACACACACATGCACGCGCACGCACGCACGCTCGCCGTGCACACACACACACACACACATACACACACTCACAAACATACACACTCACATACACTCACAATCACACAAACACACTCACAGGTGCTCATGCGAATACACACCTCTCCTCTCTCTGTCTCTCTCTCTGTCTCTGTCTCTGTCTCTCTTCTCTCTCTCTCTCTCTCTCTCTCTCTCTCTCTCTCTCTCCTCTCTCTCTCTCTCTCTCTCTCTCTCTCTCTCTCTCTCTCTCTCTCTCTCATCTCACACACACACACACACACACACACACACACACACACACACACACACACACACAAAGATCTTATCTCTATCAACATTAGCAAGAGCAACAAGATAGGCGTAGCAAGACATGGGGAGATCGAAAGAGATGTTAATTAGTGCAGCGACTTGTTAAGCCTGACGTCACACATTTCCGTTCGTTCCCAGGGAAGGGATGGATAGTGAGGGTGTGAAGGGGGAGGGTGTGTGTGGTGTGTGTGTGTGCTGTGCGTGCGTGTGTGTGCGTGCGTGTGTGCGTGCGTGCGTGTGTGTGTGTGTAGTTGTGTGTGTAGTTTGTGTGTGTAAGTTTGTGTGTGTGTAAGTTGTGTGTGTGTGGTGCGTGTGTGTCGTTTTTGCTGTTGTTGTTTTCTGTCTGTCTGTCTCTGTGCGCGCGCGCGCGTGCCATAATGTGTGTACGTGTGGGCGAGCGTGTGGAAATATGATGTCTGTCAGTGTGTATCAGCATGAATGTGCGTGGGTGGAAGAGTGGAGTAGACAGACGGGTGTTGATGTATACGTCCTGCTAACTTTTTGAGGGAGCAGAGGGGTAGTTTTATCACTGGGAGGTCCTAATCAGCTGTGATAAGTTGTCTAGCCGGGGAAACGCATCTCCCTTTTCTTCCTCTCTTCACTCTCTCTCCTCTCCTCTCTCTCTCTCTCTGTCTGTCTGTTGTCTTCTCTGTTGTCTTCTCTGTCTGTCTGTCTCTCTCTCTCTCTCTCCTCTCTCTCTCTCTCTCTCTCTCTCTCTTCTCTCTCTCTCTCTCTCCTCTCCCCTCTCTCTCTCCTCTCTCTCTCTCTCTCTCTGTGGGGATTCCGATTCTGGCATATCCCAACATATTGTGGCATAATGATCTGGAAAGTCTAAGTGTGAGTTGCGGGGGGGGGGGGGGGTTGTTTCTTTCTTTTCCCTTGAAGGAGGGGGAGGGAGGTGAAGTGTGAGTTTGTCAGACCCTGTCGGTTGATTACCAGATATGTCATTTGACTGCCACATACATGCGCGTGCTTAAACACACACATGCATGTGCAATGGTCGCACTTTATAAACACGTGTGCACGAAATTGTCGATCGTATTCGGTAACATTACATTACAAAAACTTGCAGGAGAGAAAGGGTAGCCAGAGTTGCGTTGTTGTTCGCTTGTTTGTTTATTAAAATGGAAAGTTTGGATATGAGGTGCTCAATTCAATTGAATTCAAATATTTGTCATCTCAAAAACAGAGAAATTCATGTGGGTTACAAGACAAACATAAAAAGTAAGCAGGAAAAACGTAGAAATATTTTGTAGACTAGAACAGTAGTGGCCAGTGTTTTATGTTTGTTTCTTTGTTTGTTTTTGAAACAGAAGAATTTTGCAAACAAGGTTCACAGACTAGGATAATACCTCGGGAGGAATATGGCTTTGGCTCGAGGGGAATTTTGTTGACACAACCACGATAAATCAGATCTCAAGCTTCGGGAAAAAAATAACTTTTTTTTAAAAAAAGATCTCCAGCTTCGATTTGAAGTGCTGCCTGAAAATACCTATACATGGCTGTACAGTTTTCACATACAGTTTTTAGAGTTTTAAATAAATAAATAAATAAATATATTTTAAAAAAAAGAGTTAGCTCTCCGTGCATCTCTTGAAACCCCCTGGGCACCACCTTTAGGTGCTTGACATGGCTGCTTTGTAGACGGTTGTCTGTATTTCCTTTTTGGGTTGTTTGAAATAAAATGTCATGTGTGCGTTTGATGTATTTCATCAATGGCAGAGGAGAGATTAAGATAGTGGAGTTGGACGGCCATCTTGTGATGCCTGTAGAGTGTGTTCTTGGCCTTAACTCTGGGAGAAGGGGGGGGGGGAGATACTGTCAAATGTGGGACTATTGGTTGCTTTGTTGAATTTCAGAATCTACACCAAAACATTGGTGTCCCAGGAAAGTATCCCTTTGGGCCCAAAACTTTTCCCCCATACATTAGATCATGAGTAGTGGTCTGGGTGCTAGTCTTTCGGATAAGATGATAAATCGAGGTCCCGTGTGTTACACAGTATTTAGCGCACGTAAAAGAACCCATGGCAACAAGAGGGTTGTCTCTGGCAAAATTCTGTAGAAAAAAGCCACTCTGATATGGAAACAAATACAGTTGCAGACAGGAAAAGGGGGGGATTGGTAGGCGCTGCACTTGTGGCGACGCGCTCCCCCAGGAGAGAGCAGCCCGAATTACACGCAGAGAAATCTGCTGTGACATAAAGTGGTATTCAATAAATCAATCAATAACTGTGTTGAAGCTGACTGGCGTGGTTTGCGTGTTGCAGGCAGTTCTCCAGCTTCAATGGGGAAGCTCCCCCATACCCAGGCCCTCCCCCGGGCCCTCCCCCGGCCTACTTCGCCCCACGAGCAGACGACCCTTCGGGGGACGCCTACCCCCACCACCCTCTGTACGGACCCCCACCTCCCCTGCCCCCCGTCACCCACACGTCGCCCATGTCATCGTCATCGCCCCCCAACTCCAGTCACCTCGTGGACCTGTCTCACTCGCGCACAGCCTCATCCTCAGACATCCAGAACGCTCCCCTCAACCTCTCCCTGTCCGGCAGCCCTCTCCCTCCTCCCCCCGTGTCCTCGTCCTCGTCCTCGTCCTCTACATCGGTGTGGCAGTCTCACCGGACCACCGTCATCACCTGCAAGTCGTCGTCTTCCTCGCCCGTGTCCAACGGGGGCAGCAGTCCCCACAACGGTCACGGGAGCGCCAACGGGCCATCTAGTCCTGGCGCCAGCAGTCATCCCGGTGAGAGTGTTTTGTTGATGGGTAGCCGTCAGTGAAAAATCGTTTCTGGTTTCTGTTGATGTACGGACTAAGTAAGGAAGATGTTGACGGTTTGAATTTTTAAGTAACCATGAGTCACTGTTTTAATTTCTAAGTTAACTTGAATTTCTTAGTGACAGTAAGTTAACTGTTTGAATTTTTTAAGTAAGAATAAGTTTAAATCGTTTGAATTTCTAAGTAACAATAAGTTAACATTTTAATTTCAAGTAACGAATAAGTTAACTGTTTCAATTTCAAGTAACGAATAAGTTAACTATCTGAATTTCTTAGTAACGAATAAGCTAATAGTTCGAATTTCTAAGTAACAGTAAGTGCTTCATCAGACTTAAATTTCTGAGGTCAGTTTGATTGCGTGTTTCCTTACATAACGATATTGTTATTGTGCAGTGTCGGATCCGGCCATTGAGGAGCACTTTCGGCGCTCTCTTGCAGGCTACGGGGATTCTGTTCCAAAAACAACAGCCTCTGCCACTGCTGCTGTCGGAGCCCAATGTGTCCATAACGGGTGGGTACCTACCTTGCTTTGCTCTCGGCAACATCATTAATTGTATTTTAGACGATGTAACAAATGCTATGCTTATTTATTCTTTATCTTTTAATCGAGATAATGGATAAACTCTTTTGCTTTTACATCAGTCCGTGTGTATCATTGTAATGTCATCTGTTCACCCTTAGCTTGGACAGTCGTGCAATCAGTTGTCATGAAAGTATGAACACGCATTTGTTCGCATTGGTGGTGGTGGTGTTCGTGTATACATGTGTATCTGGCATGCCTGAGTCGTGCATGTAGGCCTACATGATAAGCGCAAATTTACACACATCCATACGTAAATATGTGCAGTCATGACACAGACACAGACACAGACACGACAATTCAACACACACACACACACACACACACACACACACACACACACACACACACACACACACACACACACACACACACACACACATCACACACCCTGAACCACGGGGACTGGATGTAAAAAAAAAAAAAGCACATGAGTGCTTATTCCATTATCTTCGATATAAAAGAATAATAAATAAATAAGCACTGTTAAACCTTTTCAGCTCAGGTGCATAGTACCTGATCTTCCCTTGTGCTTAAAACCACACAGAGGTCTGTCTCCCCACTGACCTCAGTCCGACACATTCCGACTTCAGAACAGCTCATTTTTGTACATGATGCATGCTGGGTATGTTTTTGTTTCCGTAACCCACTGAAAGTTGACATGAGTTATGGAATCGTTAATATGCATATTTCATCAGCATGGAGGGAAGGAATTAAGACACTGGAAGGTCTGTACTTTTAAGTTTTTCAAGGAAATGGTAAAAAAATCTCCACCACTTGATTCACCAGATGTGTAATTGTAACAGGTAGGTTTTGAGAAATTATTCTTGCGTCTCTTGTTAATATTTTCCGTTATCTCAGGGGACGGGATAGCTCAGTGGTCAGCGTTCGCTTTCCCCCAGTCAAGCTAAGCAGCGTCCAGCGTGGTTACCAGTTGGATGGGTGACCGTTTGCACGCCTTGGCTACAGCACAGTTCCCCCAGTTCACCCAGCTGTCAATGGGTACCTGCTCTCTTTAGGGTCAGGGAAGGTAAAGCAGCAAGGGAGAGGAGATGGGCGCCGCCCTCAAATTCAGTATGCTGGCCCCTAGAGAAGCTGAGGTCTCTAAGCTTCGCTCCGGTACAGGTTATGGTACACCTTTACCTTTTACCTTTACTTTTATTATCTCAGAAGTCATCTTTTTTCCTTCTTTTTTTGCGTGCAGGCTCAGTTGACGATCACTTTGCCAAAGCGTTGGGAGACTCCACGTGGAAGGCCCTGAAATCCCAGAGCGATTCTGCCCCAGAAGTCTTCACAGGCTCCGTGGACGACCATTTTGCCAAAGCTCTGGGGGCCACCACCTGGCGGAGAATCAAGGCGGAGACCGAACATTCAGACAGCGCCAGTGGCGGCAGCAGCGCCGCTGGTGTGAACAGGGGGTTCCCCACGGCATCTTCCAACAACCCCCCCACCACCACACACAGCCCCAGCCAGTCATCGTCATCGTCACCGTCACATTCAACGTCCTCGCTCAGTGCGCCCCTCGTTACGTAACACACCCGTTGAGGTTTCTGAGAGAAGGAAACACACACAGACTGACCTCTCTTTTTGGTGGAGAGGAGTGTTTTTGTTACCATCAAGGAACAATTTCTTTCTTTTCTGTTGGTTTTTTTTTTCCTTCTGCTTTTTTTTTGCGGTTTGGAGGTGCTGTTAGACGTGCAGACTGCCCCTGAGGGTAAATTCAGATGTTGAAAGAGTTGATTTCATTGTTGCAAATGGGCAGTTTTTGGGAGGTCACCTGTTCAAAACGGGCAGAATACTTACTGACTGACTGAACAAATAGCAAATGGTGGCTTTCATCGGAGGTAATGACTCGACTGTGCTTCACAAAGTGATTCTTTAACTGACAATGTATGCAGATGACTGGCAATGTATGCAGATGACTGGCAATGTATGCAGATGACTGTCAATGTATGCAGATGACTGGCAATGTATACAGATGACTGGCAATGTATACAGATGACTGGCAATGTATGCAGATGACTGGCAATGTATACAGATGACTGGCAATGTATGCAGATGACTGGCAATGTATGCAGATGACTGGCAATGTATACAAGTCACTGACAATGTATGCAGATGACTGGCAATGTATACAAGTCACTGACAATGTATGCAGATGACTGGCAATGTATACAAGTCACTGACAATGTATGCAGATGACTGGCAATGTATACAAGTCACTGACAATGTATGCAGATGACTGGCAATGTATGCAGATGACTGTTTACCGACAGTGTGTGCACATCTTATCGCCACAAGTGATTATTCTACACAGACCCTGGTATCACTAACAACTGAAACGAAAGAAGTGGTTCACTGCCGAAACGTGTCAGTCCCACAACAAGCAGACAGACATGTTGGTCTCCGTCACTGCTGCCTCACCTGACCTGTGCTGTCACGGACAGAATTCCTACCACCACAGCCACTGTCCTTCTTCTGGGTATTTCAGCTCTGTTGCTGTTCATATAGTGAAACACTTTATCTTCTTTTTTTTAAAGTAAATTCTGAGAAAAAAATCGTATTCTTCATATTGATGTCTGATGTTTTTTTTGGTCATAATTCGTGACATCCAGTGCTTGTATGCATGAAAATACTTAAAAAACATCCAGATTTGTAAGCACAGTTTGAAAAAAAAAAAAAAGAATTGTTGCTGCAATTTGATCTGTCTTGTATATGTGCAGATTTTACTTTCAACCGTATGGTTGTATAGATATTTTGGGAAAAGAAATGTACAAACACAAGAAACAAACTCTCATTAGACAAAAGTATACATTAACATTCACATCACAGTCACTGTGATTTGTCTTTTGTATGTAGCAAAATTTCTTTGAGCTTGTTTTCGTTTAAAATAACCAAACATATGTAACACATTTAAACTCTGCCTGTGAACAAAAAATACATACTGGGTAAAATCACAGTGTAAACACACGCACGCACGCACGCACTCGCGCGCGCGCTCGCACACACACACACACACACACACACACACACACACACACACACACACACACACACACACACACACACACACACAGTGTTTTCCATTCATGCCTACATATGTTTCACAATAAAACTTGTAAGCAAAGAAGCTAAAGAAGAAAGAAAAAAAAAAGAAAAGGAAAAAATAACCTTCCCTTAAGAACAAAATATGTGATTTTCTCAAGTATCCTTCGGATGAGACTATAAACCGAGGCCCCGTGTGCGAACGCACGCAGAACATCTTGCGCACACGTTAAATCCTGTTCCGCTTTTCGTAACAGTAGGCCATTGTGTGCCGTGGGAAAAGATGACAAGATTTACCAAACTGCACACACACGGGGACGGACTGGATGTAAAAAAGCACACGAGTGCTTACTCCATTATCCTGGATATAAAAAAAGAACAACAGAACAACAACAGTATCCACCCTACCTACATTTGGTTATTGCGCTGCCAGTGATGTCTGGCTTCTTCAGGGTCATTGCTTTTTGACATCATCACATTAATCAGCAACACCTGTATGTCAAACCATATCATTTTTCATTGAATTGTACATGCTTGAAATTTCCAATGAGCCGTGGTGTGTGTGTGTGGTGTGTGTGTGTGTTGTTTTCGTGTGTGTGTTGTGTGTTGGTGTGGTGATTTGTGTGTGTGTTTGTGTGTGTGTGTGGTGGTGTGTGTGTGGTGTATGTGTGTGTGTGTTGTGTGTATGTGGTGTGTGCATTGTTTGTGTGCGTGTGTTGTATGTGGTGTGTCGTGCTGTGTGTGTGTGCGTGCGTGCGTGTGTTGTGTGCTGCTGCTGTGCGTGGTTGTTTCGTTGGTGTATTACTTGCAGAGAAGGATACATGCTTTTTTTGATGAGAATATTGGTGCCATGAAGCTAGTTAGAGGCATGAGGTGTGTTGGAATAAAGAAAAGGGTGTTGGGGGGGGGGGGGGGGGTGTTTGTCCTCCACAGCCACGCACTACGCATTTATGCTGACTTTGCTCATAGTTCGCTCGCACTTTGACAGTCAAAACAGTCATTCATTGAAATCGTGGTTCTTCAAAGCTGAGATTATAAGCAGCTGAAGTATCATTTCGCTATGACCTTTGAAGAAAAAAAAGAAAGTGCCAGTATTCAGGACCAGTTTAGACATGCCTTCATGATTGAGATGTTTTGCAATGGGTTTTTTTTGTGTAACGCAAATAACTGTTTCAGCTTGTTCAAAATGACTTGTGGGTATTCTTCAAGTGTGCTTATAATGCGAGATTTGTTTTGTCCTGTGTGTACACTTTTGCTTATTTTTCCTTCAAATGTATGGATGTTAGAAAGTATGTGTGTGTAAACGTTTTTATGTATCGTTGTATTAATGCGCATATGAAGAATTTAGGCCTATAATAAATACTAAAAAGAGTGTAATCTCAAAATTTGCACCTTGTAAATTGTTTTCACTCACCTGTCTCAAGATTTACTCGAACTGCCATAATTTCTGTTATAATCGTGTGAGAAATAAAACAAACTGGCATCTAAACTGTTTTTGGAGTTGTGTGGCATTTGCTATCATTTTTTTTGCTCAACTTTTGCCAGGACTCTTTGTTTTGATAGGAAAGAAAAAAATCAAGAAATATACTGTTTCTCGCATTTCGCTTGTCTCGTTTCTAGTACTTTGCCTGTAAACATACAAGTGCATTAATTTCTCAGTCTGCAAAGACAGGCATGAATCCTTGTTCTTTTGTGATGATTTTATGTGTGGAAACTCAGTGCATTAGCTATTGTACGCAAGTGCTGTTGGCATTTCTAGGACAGTTATTTTGAATAGAACTCTTTAAAACCTGTCAGTAACTAAACCATACATGCTCTCTCTCTCTCTCTCTCTCTCTCTCTCCTCTCTCTCTCTCTCTCTCTCTCTCTCTCTCTCTCTCTCTCTCTCTCTCTCTCTCTCTCTCTCTCTCTCTCTCTCTCTCTTTAGAGTAATGTAGAAGATACACTTTTCTCTGAATGTTGGGTCAACATAACTATTTTAGTTTTAGTTCTCTCTTGGTAGTTAGACATTTTTTTTAAATGAAAGAAAAATGTAATCCATTGCTTGTGTGTTGTTTGATCCCCTGTACATATTGTTTTGGTGTGCCATCAGGATGTAACACCCTTTCAAGCTGAACAGAACAATTGCACATGGAACAGTCACAATTTGTTTCTTATAATAGTCACTTTTATCCTTTCATAGATTTTACTCACACACACACATACAAGCACACACACACTACACCACACGACACCACACACACACACACACACACACACACACACACACACACACACACACACACACACACACACACACACACACACAAGTGCGCACGCACACACGCATGTATGCCTGAATACATCAGAAGAGATGACATTACTGTGGATGGTGATCAGTAAAGTGTTCCCCGACAAGATGAAAATATTCTGGGAAATCTCTTCAACTTCAGATTTTGCCTGACATACCAGTTCTCAATCTGTATTCAGTGTGTACAGAGTTGCAATAGTTCTGGCTGTGCTACGATTCAAAACTAACAAACTCTTTACTTTGCAATAAAAAAAAGAAGTTATTTTCATCTCTTACAAATCAGTTTGTCATATGTTACTACCTTAACACAGCATACTGTTAGCATCAACAGTCTTCTCTCTTTGTTGGGTTTTTGGCTTTTTTCTCTTTTTTTAAAGCTTTTTAACACTAACGTACATACACATAAGTACAAGTACACTTGAAAATAATTATGGCCAGAAAAACATATTGAGTCTAGTTGAAAAGAAACAAGTGTATGCTGGATTCAATTTATGTGGAAAAAAAAAGAAGAAAAAATTAGAACCATTAAATGATGCTTAGTTTCTTGTAATCACAATAACAGCTGCTGATTTTCAAACCAGACATACACAGGCCAATACCAACAACAACACACACACACACACACCAACACACACACACACCACGCACTCTCTCTCTCTCTCTCTCTCTCTCTCTCTCTCTCTCTCTCTCTCTCTCTCTCTCTCTCTCTCTCTCTCTCTCTCTCTTTCTCTCCTATTCTGATGGAAAGAGTTGTGAAATATTTCAAGTGAGACAATCTTTCTATGTAATATAACTCCATTTTGTAATGTCTGAAAATAAGCTGACAACAGTACATATGTCAGTTTATTTTCCCAGTTTTCATAACTGGGTCATAGCACCATAACATAATCATTGTATACCAACATGTATTTGTAATGTACGTTTTCATAACCGCTCTTGTAAACCATTCTTTCAAATGTGATAAATCTGACCATTCTTCTTTGGAAATGTATAGTGACTGCATTGCCTCCCACTGTGTTTTCCTCTTTTAAAACAAAAACGTTTATGTTGATATGATTTTTGTCTGTGCACATTTTGTTACAAATAATTGAAGATGATGTTGGGAGTTTCTGGGAATATGACAGTTGATTTCAGTTTATGATGATATAAAAAAAAATTGAAAAAAAGATAATTTGTTTTAGCGGTTGTGTATGTACATGTGTGTGTGTGTGTGTGTGTGTGTGTGTGTGTGTGTGTTGTGTGTGTGTGTGTGTGTGTGTGTGTGTGTGGAAAAGGAAGAGTATACAAAAAGAAAAAATGGCAAAAGGGAGCATCATTCTTTAATATGGGTTTTTTGTGCTGTTGTTGTGAGGTTGTTGGGTTTTTTGGTTTATTGTTTTTTGTTTGGGTTTTTTTTTGGGGGGAGGGGTTAAACTTTTATGGCGTTTTTTTTGTTGTTGTTGATTTTTTTTCTTGAAAGAGAAGAAAAAGGGGGGGGGGGTTGCTTCAGAGATCAGAGAGGAGGGGGGGGGGGTCTTGTTTATTCAGCCAATGAGATCATTTTCCATTTAGTTGTAGACATCATGTTGACAAGTTCAAGATATCAGTGTTGTGTATACTTGCTAGTCTACTTGACTTGTTATTCACCCTGATTTACCTTAACTGATTAATCAATCAGCAGTGTGTATATTCCATGATTCACACGCCTTGTGTGTGTGTATGTGTGTGTGTTTGTGTATGTGTGTTTGTGCGAACGTGCGTACGTGTGTGTGTGTGTGTGTGTGTGTGTGTGTGTGTGTGTGTGTGTGTGCACCAATTCTTGTACATGTGAAGGTGCACACATATATACATGTGCATAAGTTTGAAGGATGGGAAAGAAAGTTGCAAAATGTCACATTAAAAAAAGAGAAAAAGATCATCTTTTTTTCAAGTGTTTCTTTTTTCTTTGATAATATGCAAGAAATCATGCATGTAAGCAAGCTCTCTCTCTCTCTCTCTCTCTCTCTCACACACACAACACACACACACACACACACACACACACACACACACACACACACACACACACACACACACACACACACACACACACTATACCTCTCATCCTGGATAAATAGTTGGGTGTTTTTATTCTCAAAATCAAAAAAACGATATATTTTGTCTTATCAAATACTTCACTGAACTGCCTTATTTTCTATGTAATTTTCTTCCCTGTATAAAATTAATGTACTTTTATCTGTTGAAGTAGAACAAATCATTTCTCTACCATGCATTCATTTTAAAACTTGGTCAATCATTTTCAGAAACTTCCTTTTACACTTTGTAGTCTTCCTAAATTTTACTTTTATTCTCCAGAACATTATGTCAGTTTTGCTGCAGTCAAGTAGTAAAAAAACATGGATGTTTAACATATGTTCGATTTTTTTTTAATGTTGCCTCAATATGTATGTTTTTGTATTAACAACTTATTATGTAGGTTTTGTAAAGCTTTGTTGAATGAATACCGGTAATGTTTGTGGGGAAAAAATGACAATGAGATTTGTAACAGGTGTACATAGAGTTAGAAATATCTTTGGACTGTTTTATGCTGTTAAAAGACGATGATGAAAAAGACTGTGACGTTGTGTACAATGATGTTTACATTCTGCTGAGATGACTTCTCTGTTTTCTTGTGTATGTGATCAATTTGATTGAAAAAAAAATGTCATTGCTGAATTTACGCTCGCTTATGTTAGAGAGAGAGAGAGAGAGAGAGAGAGAGAGAGAGAGAGACACACACACACACACACACACACACACACACACACACACACACACACACACACACACACACACACACAACGCGCGCACACACACACACACACACACACACACACACACACACACACACACACACACACACACACACACACACACACACAGATTTGTTTTTTTTATTTATTCTTTTATTTCGAGGATAATGGAATATAAGCACTCGTGTGCTTTTTTTTTTTTACACCCAGTCCCCGAGTGTATGCAGTTTAGTAAATTTTGCCATCCGTTCCCACCCACACACAATGGCCTACTCTTCCGAAAAGCATTTTTTTGTATTTTGTACCACTTTATGTCACGCAGATTTCTCTGCGTGAAATTCGGGCTGCTCTCCCCGGGGAGAGCGCGTCGCCACATGTGCAGCGCCTACCCATTTTTTTTTTCTTTTTCCTGCCTGCAACTGTATTTGTTTCCCTATCACAGTGGCTTCTTTCTACAGAATTTTGCCAGGGACAACCCCCTTGTTGCTGTGGGTTCTTTTACGTGTGCTAAATAGTGATGTGTAACACACGGGACCTCGGTTTATCGTCTCATCCGAAAGACTAGCGCCCAGACCACCACTCAGGGTCCAATGGATGGGGAAAAAGTTTGGGTCCAAACGGGGTACGAACCCCGCACACTCCGACCCGGACTTTTTGCTTTCTAGGCAAGGCGCGTGACCACCTAGACCACCGATCCACCAAGTGGAACAGGTTTTGATTAGTGCGCAAGATATTCTGAAAGCTGTTCGCACTCAGGTTTATAGTCTCATCCGAAGGACATTTGGAGGGAGGTGAGTCTGCACTGTTGTTAACTGCAGGGGAAAATATCCCTTTGCAAGGGACTCGATCCAGGATCAGCTGATCGATCACAAGGGCAATGCACGATGCCCTAACCAACCAGGCTATCCCGTTCAGAGAGAGAGAGACAGAGACACAGAGAGAGAGAGAGAGAGCGAGGCCTATGTGTTTCTCTACATGCATGTATGGTAATACCTACGAGTGTGAACATGGGAAGATGTGGATGAGGGAGAGATCAACACAGTTGCCAAGCATCTACCCCAAGACAAAAATACCTGAATTTCACCTGCCCTCACCCTTGACTTATTTACAGGCAACACACCTTTACCATCTAAATCAACTGACCTCCAGCCACAAAAGAGATGGATCGGTGGTCTAGAGGTAACACGCCTGCCTAGAAAGCGTAAAGTCCAGGTCGGAGTGTGCGGTGGCATGGTTCCAATCCTGTTTGGGCCCAAAACTTTCCCCCATCCATTAGACCATGAATGGTGGTCTGGTTGCTAGTCTTTCGGATAGGACGATAAACCGAGGTCCCGTGTGTTACACATCATTATTTAGCGCACATGGGGGCGGGGTAGCTAAGTGGTCAGAGCGCTCGGTTTCCCCCAGTCAAGTTAAGCAGCGTCGAGCATGGTTACCAGTTGGACGGGTGACCGTTTGCGCGCCTTGGCTTCGGTACAGTCCCCACAGTTCACCCAGCTGTAAATGGGTACCTGCCCACTTTACGGTCAGGGAAGGTAAAGCAGCGAGGGAGAGGAGATTGGCGCCGCCCTCAATATGCTGGCCCCTTGAGAAGCTGAGGTCTCTGACGTCTTGCTCCCCTACGACCACAAAGGTTATGGGACGCCTACCTAAAAGAACCCACGGCAACAAGAGGGTTGTCCCTGGCAAAATTCTGTAGATTAAAGCCACTCTGATGGGGGAAACAAATACTGTTGCAGACAGGGAAAAGAAAAAAATGGGTGGCGCTGCACTTGTGGTGACGCGTTCTCCAGGGGAGAGCAGCCCGAATTTCACGCAGAGAAATCTACTGTGACATAAAATGGTACAAATATTTTTTTTAATGAATATACAGCATTGACCAGAGGAAAGATTGAATTACAACACCGGCACAGTGTGTGGACTTCAAAGATGACTATCAATCTGCAGGTCTTTGGGGACCAGCTGCCACAGTGGCGACTTTGCTGCACAGCCACGTGCAACAATAATGAATATAGACCACACCCCATGTCCAGGTTGTCTCCATACAGCACAGTGGCGACTTTGCTGCACAGCCACGTGCAACAATAATGAATATAGACCACACCCCATGTCCAGGTTGTCTCCATACAGCACAGCTGCCAAGGATTTCATGTTGACATGAAGAGTGACAGCAAACCAGTTTGTATACCCTATACTTACTGTCATAGTGAACAATATTAGTGTGGAAAACAATGAATATGTGTGTGCCCCATGGGAGGTATGATGAACAAGATAGTTTTGCAAGACTCTTGGGCACTTTCAGTCTGCTGTATATGACTTTTGACATCTATCTATCTATCTATCTCTCTATCTCTCTATCTATCTCTCTATCTCTCTCTATCTCTCTATCTATCTGTCTGTCTGTCTGTCTATCTATCTATCTATCTATCTATCTATCTATCTATCTATCTATCCATCTATCTATCTATCTGTCTGTCTATCTATCTATATATCTGTCTATCTATATATCTAACTATCTATCTATCTATCTAGACTATCTATCTATCTGTCTATCTCTATCTATCTATCTATCTATCTATCTATCTATCTATCGATCTATCTATCTATCTATCTATCTATCTATCTATCTGTCTGTCTGTCTATCTATATATCTATCCATCTATCTATCTAACTATCTAGACTATCTATCTAGACTATCTATCTAGACTATCTATCTATCTATCTGTCTATCTCTATCTATCTATCTATCTATCTATCTATCTATCTGTCTATCTCTATCTATCTATCTATCTATCTATCTATCTATCTATCTATCTATCTAGACTATCTATCTCTCTATCTATCTATCTGTCTATCTATCTATCTATCTATCTATCTATCCCTTTGTCTGGCGACCGTGGACCCCTGAAGACTTCGCAACCAGTTTCCTCCATTCCTCTCTCTCTGTTGTGCCTTTCTCAGGGTTTTGTTGAGTTCTAGGCCTGTCCATTCGCTGATGTTGTCCTCCTATCTCTTCCTTGGTGTGCCTCTTTTTCTTCCTCCTTGGACAGTGTCTTGCAGTATAGTTTTTGCAAGTCCTTTTGATCTTGTTACATGCCGGTACCATATAAGTTTATGCTTCTTTAGGACTGATAGAAAGTTTTAGTAGGGACCAATGGTTTGCTGGATTCTGTCATGCACTTCTTTGTTGTCTCTGTAGGAAATGCCAAGGAGTCTCTGAATGCATCTCATCTCTTTCAAGTATAATGGGCACAATATCTATTTCTCTCCCTACACCCCCCCCCCCATACCTGTTCCCCTACCTTACACCCCCCCCCCATACCTGTTCCCCTACCTTACACCCCCCCCCCATACCTGTTCCCCTACCTTACACCCCCCCATACCTGTTCCCCTACCTTACACCCCCCCATACCTGTTCCCCTACCTTACACCCCCCCCCCATACCTGTTCCCCTACCTTACACCCCCCCCCATACCTGTTCCCCTACCTTATACCCCCCATACCTGTTCCCCTACCTTACACCCCCCCCATACCTGTTCCCCTACCTTACACACACCCCCCCCCCCCCCCCCCCTATCCACTTGTACTCTTCTCTCCAACTTCTGATATATTCAAGTACAATGGGCACAATATATATACAAGATATAGCGCTATACAAATTCCATGTATTATTATTATTATAATATTGTACAATGGGCACAATATATATACAAGATATAGCGCTATACAAATTCCATGTATTATTATTATTATAATATTCATTCCCCCCCACCACCACCACTTCTGCAGTACCTAACCCCCCCACTCCCTTCTTTCCCCCCACTCCCTTCTTTCCCCCCACTCCCTTCTTTCCCCCCACTCCCTTCTTTCCCCCCACTCCCTTCTTTCCCCCCACTCCCTTCTTTCCCCCCACTCCCTTCTTTCCCCCACTCCCTTCTTTCCCCCCCCCCTTCTACAGTACCTAACCCATCCAAAACCCACCCGCAAAATGACTTACACCTTGAAGAGAATTATCTCTGGCAAATTTGATGTCTGGGGGGTAATAAATCCAAAACATGCTTGGTGTGGCTTGATTTTATTGGCCTGTGGGATGAAAGAATTGATGTGTTTATTTTTCAGGCTGACAGTGCTGGATGTTTGAAGGGAGTAGGTCTTGATTTTAAATTGGAAGTGGAAATTGTTGTAGTTATTGAAACTAAATGAGGTGACAGTCTTGATATGGCCTTCGTGGTAAGTAGAGCAATAATAATAATAATAATAATAATAATAATAATAATAATAATAATAATAATAATAATGATGATGATGATGATGATATCAAATTTATATAGCACTTTATCTTGTAAAAACAAATCAAAGTCCTGGCATTCAACCCACTCTTACACATGCAACCAAATCACAGTTTAAAAAACAAATCAAATTCGCACACACACACACACACACACACACACACACACACACACACACACACACACACACACACACACTTCAAGTCAGCCCAGTAAGGCCAAAGAAAAACTATTTTCTTGCCTAAAGCAGACAGACGACAGACATTGGCAAGACTGCCACCACCCACTACCCACCAACTAAATAATAATATTGATCCAAGACTGACTTGCACTTTGGAGCAGCCCTTCAGCACCAGTCTCCTCCTCGTCCTTCAGGTCTCCTCTTCTCTTACCAGTCATTGATTGATGCAATGGATCACAACTTTCTAGCACTCTGTCCGTCATGTTCGACGATGATCTCCGAAACAGCAGAGGAGGCAGCTGCTGTTTCGGAAACTGGGCAGAAATTCGATTATAGTGGATATGCCTTGCCCACAGTACTTCCCCACTCTCTCGGCCATAAGGACAGTCAGCGTTGAAGATGTTCTCCAAAAGCCAACTAGCCCCCTAGGCTGCAGCACGTAAGAACTGTGCAAATCGAGACTCCTAGTCAGAGAGTCATAGTCGATCACTAAAGACTAAGCTAGTGGGATTCCATGAGTCGGAAAGCCACTGATGATACAGCCTCTCACTTTGTTGTTGCCCCAGCATCAATGGTTTAATCAAGAACTGTGATAAAGCTCAGGCCTTATTATTATTATTATTATTATTATTATTATTATTATTATTATTTATGATCAGTAGCTTTCCCACTCATTGAATTCCACTTTAAAGCTTAGTCTGTACTGATCGACTAGGCCTATGACTCTCTGACTTGGATGCTTGACTTGCACAGTCCTTATGTGCTGCAGCCCCGGGGACTAGTTGGCCTTTGGATAACATCTCCAGTGCTGACTGTCCTTGTGCTCTCTTGGCCGAGAGAGTGGGGGTGTGCTGTGGGCAAGGCATCTCCACTAGGCTATAATTAAATTTCTGCCCAGTGTCCGAAACAGTAGCTGCCTCCTCTGCTGTTTTGGAGGTCATCGTCGAACACGACGGACAAACAAAACCTGCCAGAATCTATCCTGGTTCTTCAGGTTGTAGACTTTATGCTGACTTTCGACGTCATCCAAACCACCGGCCACAACTGGCATGGAGAAACGTGATGTTATGCCAGCATGTGGTCGCATAAAGGATCACAGTTCATACAACTTTATCCGAAGAACTTGAAGGGAAATCGAGTCCCCAGGGACTAGTGGAGTCCATGGAATCAGTCCCCGGGGACTAGACTCCAAGAGGAACCCCCCCCCCCCCCCCCCCCCCCTGGACAGCTCAGAACACAACCTTCACCCTGCTTCAACTCCACTGGATAGGAGTGATGGCTGGAGAGAGAGAGAGAGAGAGAGAGAGAGAGAGGAGAGAGAGAGAGAGAGAGAGAGAGAGAGAGAGAGAGAGAGAGAGAGAGAGAGAGAGAGAGAGGAGAGAGAGAGAGAGAGAGGAGAGAGAGAGAATAGTGCAAGGGACGTAAGCGTTGCAAATGTCTTGGCAAAGTCTTACTAGGTCAGCTCCCCTGAAGCTTCATGGAGCCTCACTTTGAGTGCCGGCATCATGGACGCGGCGATGGCACGATCGGTGGCAATGTTTACCCCTCAACTGTAAGTTTACTGGGCATGTTGGTTTCTTCGAAAAGTGCATTATGACTATTTTCTGATCAGTTTGTAAAGACCTGCATTGTTCGTCTCTGCAGTTTTATGCGTTTATCATACAGACAGCAACCATGACGGAAGACCAAGTGCTGGCACCTCCACCATCTTTGCTGCCAAACTTTAGGAACTGATTCTAAAATCGTTTATTGAAACGATTCTTGCTGTTATGCACTACTGCTAGTTTTAAACTAAAGTCCAGTTTTCTGTCTGCATCTCAAGTCTGTTGAGCAGTCTTTCAGGTTGATTCACACCGTTGTAGTCTCATGTTTTTCTGTGGTCCTTCCGGGAAGTTTCCGCAGAAGCCTTTCATCGGATGTAACTTTACTTTCTGTTCTTGTGTAAAGTGGGGTGAAGTAGAAAATAAGAAATAAGAAGCGTTCCATGGTTTCTACAGAAAAGTCTGAAACCCATATGGCCCAATAGACACAATACCATATCACACACACACACACACACACACACACACACACACACACACACACACACACACACACACACACACCCCTTTGTTTATTTTCAGAGGAGGGGGGGAGGGGGAGTCTGCTTTTAATGGGTACAGGCTAGGTTTCTAAAATTTAAAAAAATCATGTTTTTATTTACAAGATTTTCAAAGTTTATTTAATATATCTGTCATGCTGAGTTTCCTTTCTTAGAACTAAAAATAAAAATGTTCTATCATTAGAATAGACAGACTGCATATCTTTGCAAATATCAGAAATGAGTGTTCTGAAATTGACAAGAAATGAACTTAAAGATTTTTTTTTACATAATCATGTGAATGATGTATTGTTTTGGTGTATGACCAGAAAATATGATGTATAAAAGAAATAAGGACATGTAATGATGTATGTCTGTGGTTCAAAAGATGGAAAAGATGGTAATACTGTAGTCTGTAGCGACAATCTCATCCTGCTGAATTAGCAGCTGTGTTTCCATGCACAGAAGTACAATAAAAGAATAGAACTTTATGATACTAATTATTATACAGGAGTTCTAATTTAGGGGACCATGGCAACTGGATGTCTTCAACAAGGCAAATTATCCAGATTTAGGCCCCCCTATATGGTTCTTCAGGTCTGTGTGGCAGGTTCCAGTCATTTTACTTTTTTTTTTTTTTCATTATTGTCTAGAGATTTTTGCTTCCAAAATTTAGAATTAATGGTATATTATTCTTAACACTGTGATATGGTGCTTTTGTTTCCATCATCTTCAGGGAGGGAAATGCTGTATATTATTTTCTGAAACATTCACCAATCCTAGCCACTTTTTTTTTTTAAACCACACTTTAAAAAAATATTTACATTTTTTTGTGTCAACAGGATGCAAGTGAGAGGGATGGCCACCTTAAAAGACAGTAAGCTATTTTTGGCTTAGTTTTTTTAGTCTCTTAGTAAGTTGTGGGTTTTTTAAAAAATGACATTGTGGAAAAATATCATATTTAGCCAAGTAGTAGCATTGTAAACTGTTCTATTATTAAGATAATTTGAAAGGTTGAATTAAAAACATGTTTATGTTGAGATTTGTTTTACTTAATTGAGCATGAACAAGGTGCATTTCAACTGCTGGGTAACCCCACAGTATTTTCATTTTTTCAATTTTACTAGTTCAACAATTCTGTGTAGTTTGTGTGTTACTCTGTGTGTGTGTGTGTGTGTGTGTGTGTGTGTGTGTGTGTGTGTGTGTGTGTGTGTGTGTGTGTGGATAAAGGATATCATTCATGTTTTGGATTTTTTTTCTTCAGAAGTTTTCGGACACAAAATGCATTTTACAAAGAAGGAAAAACTATGCTTTTATTCTGTTTTATTCTTTAAGACAGTTTGGTATGCTTTTGCTTTTTTTTTTTTTTTTTGCTTTAGTCTAATTTAATTGTAAAGCAAAGGAGAAGTGCCTTTGTTGCTCGTAGACTTTTGTTGTTGGATTTTAAGACAGTTTATCATGATTTATTCATTCCCTTTTAGTCCGTCTTCGTCTGAAGTCGGTGACCAACATCCAGAAGATCACCAAGTCGATGAAGATGGTGTCTGCAGCCAAGTACGCCAGAGCTGAGCGGGAACTCAAACCCGCCAGGTCCTACGGGGCTGGTGCCAAAGGTAAAGTACAGGATGTACAGTACAGCAAAAATCCCTCTCTCATAGTGATAGGTACGGTAGAGGAAAAGTCCTGCTTTGACATGTACAGTAGAGGAAAAGTCCTGCTCTGACATGTACAGAAGAGGAAAAGTTCTACCCTGATAGATATATGTACATTAGAGGAAAATTCCTGCTCTGATATGTACAGTAGAGGAAAAGTCCTGCTCTGACATGTACAGTAGAGGAAAAGTCCTGCTTGACATGTACAGAAGAGGAAAAGTTCTACTGATAGATATATGTACAGTAGAGGAAAAGTCCTCTCTGATATGTACATTAGAGGAAAAGTCCTGCTCTGATATGTACAGTGGAGGAAAAGTCCACTCTGATATGTGTGTTATTATGCAAAGTACTTTCATTTTCAGGAACAAAACTCTTTTTAAAAAGTTATGTGGTTATTTTGCTTTGATAAAAAAGGATTTGTGCTATATTTTGGATTGTTTTTATGTTTGTGTACAATTTGGATTTTTAACCACAGGGTCAACTTTTAGCTGAAGCAAACATTCAGTCTAGGCTCAAGATCTGTGTTTAATACTTGAATTTATAAAGAAATTTTAAGCCAACATTATCCAGAACTGTTCAAAACCTGTGTCCTGTCTGTTTATTCTAAGGTCAAGCTTTTTTTATTTTCTCCATAGTTTTCTGATCATTTTGGTGGAATTGTTCATTTCATTTCATTTGTTTTCCCTGCTCAAGCAGATTTGGTCCACAGTCTCCTCTGAGTTCCTTTACAATTTTTAAAGATGATCAGTTGTTTTGTGCTATGGTGTTCTTGTAGTTTTATTGAAGTAAATTTGTATAATTATACATGTGTGATTATATATAGGTGTGTGAGTGCATTGTTTCATTAAATTTTTGCTTTCATGTTTGCTAGTGGTGGTTTTGAGGTGGAATTTTTCGTCTGTTTTTTTTGGGGGGAGGGGGAAGGTGCTTTTTTGTTGTATTCTCATTTACATGATATCATATCATCCAAACTAGAAGAGATATGTAGTTCCCTGACTGAATGTAGATTAACCTTCTTAGTCCCGAACCAGGATTTGCCGGGGTTGAATAATTGCCTGCCCCCCCCCTTGAATCCCAAACCTGGGATTTGCCAGGATTGACACACAGTACATTACCATCAGGCTGTGACCATCACTAATTGCTACCACATGTCAAAGCTCTATCAGGCTAGAAGTGCAAGTCCTGCTGAGAGTCTCAAGTGATTATAGCTGCTGGTATGTACTTCAGAGGAGGACAGGGCCAGCGAGCATGTGTGCCTGACCTGTGTTCAGAGACACCGAATGCCAGAGGGTTAACAGAATGGGTAGGGTGCTGTTTTGTTGTCTCATTCACATGATACCATACACATCCAAAACTAGAAGATATATCTATATATTAGTTCCCTGACTGACTGTAGATTAACAGAACAAGAACTGTTTTAAGCTGTGTCCTTGAACCTGCAGCGTTGATGTGTCGCCAGCGTTCTTTGAGTGCATGGAATGGAGCAGGACAAGACCAGCCCAGCCAGATGATCCTGGTCATGTCCTCGGACCCGCGGGCTGTGTGGGGGCATTCACTCGGGGCTGTGTCGCGAGCTGCGAGCCATCCTCAGCCAGCGCAGCCCTGGCATCGACACCAAGCTGGTCATCGTCGGGGACAAAGCCCGAACCATTCTCCAAAGGTGCGGCATGTTGAGTTTTATTTATTTATTTTAGTTATTGTTTTATATTGTGGATAATAGTTTCAGCATTCATATGCTTTTTCTTTTACATCCAGTCCCCGTGTGTATGCAGTTTTGTAAATCTTGTCATCTGTTCCCACCGGCACACAATGGCCTACTTTAAGAAAAGCGGAACAGGGATTTAACGTGTTCGCAAGATGTTCAGTCTTTGATCTTTTTCTCTTTGGCAAGAGAGGGATATGGATGTCGCTGCCAATGGCTTGACTCCTGAAGTGGATTTGTAGAAAAGTAGACCAGCTATGGCCGGTGGGATGGATGACACATACAGACCCAGCATGCATTAGGCTACCTTGAGAGGATGGGCCTTACAAGGTTTAATTTGTTCACAAACACAATGCCTGAAAAAGTCAGTGCAGTGACTCCTGGAGGAGTCAAGAGAAGTCAAGTCTTTTTGCATTGCACTCTACTGAATTCATTGTATTGTGGGTTTTGTCGTAGGGATTTAGAACTCCGTACAAAAATCCAGGCTTCTCAGTCTGTTCTTCCTGGGAAGAATGCATCTCCATAGAAGATGCTTCCCCTTGGTTTTAAAGTGAACTGGTTGAATGGAAATTAGTTTGTGTATGAGGCTGGATATTTCTACAGAATTTTTTTTTCTGGGGCAGCCATTTGTCATGAATGGGTACCTGCCCTCTTTAGGGTCAGGGAAGGTAAATCAGTGAGGGAGAGGAGATGACACTGCACAGTTAGACTGGGAAGATAAAATGTGTTAATGTAAATGAAGGTTTTGCTTACGAACTTTATCTGGCTCGGACAATTTTTATTTGTGAAAGTTTTCTGTTGTGGAGATACTGCTTTTAATTTTTTTTTTTTTAGACTTAGTTATTTATAAACTTTATGAGCAGGCTCTTTCCCCCAGCATGTCTAATGCACTCCAACCTAAATTTGTCTATTCTTGATAATAGACTGGGCTTGAGAGGACCATTGTGTGAGTGATCACCAATGATGGTTTGATTTTTTTCAGGGGTGTAGGGGAGGGAGAGAAGGCTTATTTTGTTTTCTTTCATCCTTCTTAATTATTTTTAAAAAGAGAGGAGTAGGGGAAAAGAGCAGTAAGTTCAGATAAGGTATAATGAACTACTGAAACCAAAATCTTGATAGCTTGTCAGTCAACGTGGGTTGGGATGTTCATTATTTCAGGGGTACAAAGACCACTTTCTGATGACCTTCAACGACTTTGGCCGCAAACCCCCAGTGTTTGCCGATGCTGCGTTGGTGGCTAATGCCGTTCTGGATGTGGACTACAAATTTGATGTGGCCAGTCTCTTCTTCAACACTTCAGGTGACAACACCACACCTGTGTGTTCCGTTAACATCATAAAAAGGGTCAGGTAAAGGTGTCCCCTAACCTTTATGATCGTGGGGAGCGAGGAATCAGAACCTCAGCTTCTTTAGGTAAAAGGTAAAAAAGGTAAAGGTGTCCCAACCTGTGTGGTCGTAAGGGAGCGAGGCATCAGAGACCTCAGCTTCTCTATGGGCCAGCATATTGAGGGTGGCACCCATCTCCTCTCCCTCGCTGCTTTACCTTCCCTGACCCTAAAGAGGGCAGGTACCCATTTATAGCTGGATGAACTGGGGGACTATACTGAAGCCAAGGCACACAAACAGTACAGAAAAAAGTTTCCTTCCTTGTTTCTTTTTCAGGGAATAAAAATGAACTGTACAGATTGTTTTCTTTTTCAGTGAAAAAAAATTACGAGTTTTGCTTCATACAATATAATTTTTTTAATCATTGAAAAATGAACTCTAGAGCTGAATGCCTATGAAGCCACTGTTACCTTTACACTGGCTCCAAGTGTTTAAATGATTTGTTGTTAATTTCAATAAGTTCCTCTCTTGTAGAGGCATGTTTTTGTTTTCTACATATGGGTCTTAACAGAAATTTTACTTAATTTCTCAATGTGCAGTTTACTTAATGTACGAGTGTGCTTTATCTCAAGCAACTCCCTTGTAAAAAAAAGTATTCATATTGTAAACTAGATCAAAGGAACACCAAGTAGGTGAATAGCAATGATGTTACATCTTTTGTTGTTGTGAAATCTGACATTTTCAAATTTTTTTTTTTTACTATCAGTTAGTAAGTCATGAAAGCATTTTCAAAGGAGAGCTTGATGTGTGCGCTCATGTTTTCAACATCCAGCACACCACCACAAATTATGAAATGTGCTATGCTGGATCTTGTCAGATTACATAAGAGATGGGTGTACATGAGAGCAATAAAAACACTTGCCAACTTGTTTGAATTTATTCAGGAACCGGGAAAAATCACCCCCTCTGTGGTCACAGCAGTCAGTTTTCCCCACTTTCAGCTCCCCTCAGCTGCTCATCATCCCATTCCAGCCCAGCCCAGCTGTGGCTTGCTGATGCTATTTACAGCAGGAGCTGACCACACATGGACTAGGTAAAAGGAAGGAGCACGCTAAATTTAGCACTCTTGACCAGGCTAAGTGAGTGATGTTGGATATTTTCACCGTGTGGTGTGCAGATTAAATTGAGATTCAGTACACATATCGCATACTGTGGTAATTGGGGTCACTTTGCTGTGTTAGTGACCAAAGCTGATCAGGCATCAAGACTGGAGCCATGTTTGAGGAGGAAACTGTGTGAGGAGGGCTGACAGAGTGAGGAGGAGGGCTGACAGTGAGGGCTGCCTGTGTTCAGGTCAGTGGTGGCGTACCGCATCACGGAGCTGCCCCTCTTCAGCCAGGAGCAGATTGCCCGGGCAGAGAAGCTGCACCTGTATGACAGCGTGGACGAAGAGGTGCTGCGCAGCTACAACGAGTTTGCCCTGGTCTCCCTCGTCTACTTCACCATGAAGGAGGGGGCCTGCAGTGAACAGAGCTCTCGCATGACAGCCATGGATGCTGCCAGCAAAAATGCTGGTAAGTCAGGTTCTGTGTAGTCATGGGGTTTTTTGGGGGGTGGGGTGTATTTTTGTTGGGTTTTGTTTGGTGTATTGGGGCAGCAAAGCCTACTTGTTAGAGCTTAAGATTTGTGACTGAGGGCTTGGATTTGAGTCTCCACTGAGGTATCCATGTGAACTTTGAATTCTGTGCTGATGTTAGCAGAAAACTGAAAGTTCACACCCACCTATTCACACACATACACACACTCACACACTCACACTGCATACTTGTTGAGATGGCTGCATGTATGGCATTGTTTAAATTGTTTCAAACAGGCAGTCCTATTCAGACATCAAAGTAGTATTATTTGGTGGAGGATAGTGATAGCAAAGCCATCATCCTAAGTGGATGTTCATGACCTGAGGTACACAATGATAAGCCTTGATGTTGTGTTGCAGGTGAGATGATCGACAAGTTGACGTTGACGTTCAACAGGACGAGGCAGGCTGTCATCACCAAGGAGCTCATTGAAATCATCTCGGGCGCTGCTGCCCTGTGAAATAACATTCAGGCATCTGGACCCCATCTTCGCAGCTGGAATATGCCGATTGTCTTACCTGTAGATTTATACCACAGTAGCTTCTGCTTCATATTCTGCAGTTAACCGTTTGCTGGTTTATTATAAATAAATATCTATGCAAATAGCAGCAGCTTTGCGGTACTTGTCCATTTACCAATTTATGTAAGTAGTTATTCATTAATTAACTGCATTAAAATGGTGATCTGTTTTGGGGGCTTGAGAGCAAAAAGTGACGAAATCAAACTTTACACAGCAATGTGCCTTTTTGTGTTACTGTTTTTTGCAGTTTATACAAGAGAAGGATACAGATTTGGAAGTAAAAAAAAAAAAAAAATCTGCTATCTTGCTTCACTCCTGTTGTCAACAAAAGAAACTACTTGCTTCTAATGATTATGAAAACTGACAAGCTGAGTTCAGCTATGTCACAGACAGGGGTACTCTGTGCACTGTCTTTGCTGCAGATTATTTCTTTTACCTGTTTTTCTGGATTTGAGACATAACTTCAGGTGTGTGTGTGTGTGTGCGTGTGTGTGTGTGTGTGTACATGTGTGTGTGCATGTGTTGTGGTTCTTTGTGATATAACATAACACCAACACACATACACTCACAAAACCCAAAATGAAATCAAGATCTAAAATACAAAAATATTTTGATGGCAAAATTGTTAAACAAATTTACAATCTGTGATTTATGTGTGCTTGCTTGTTGGTTGTTTTCTAAAAAAAAATTTTTTTTGGATCCTTTTGGGGTTTTCCCCTCAGATAATGATTGTTTTCAATCTGGTTCTCTGACTCTTTTGCTTTGTGGAAAGACTGCTATAAACAGCTCTTTCTTTTGCCGTATTTTAAAAACGTGATGATAATAATCTATGCTTTTCACGCTGATCTTATGAATTTGTGTACAGTCTTGGAACTTTAGTTATGTAGTATTTTTGTCTTTCTATCGACTTGTCCATTGGTTTTTCTCAAGGGAGGGGTGAGGTAGGATGTCTTTATCTTGCTTTCGGTTTTTGTTTTTCTTCTTCTTCATCAAATATTCAGACTGTTTTGTTTGAGTGGGGTTTTTTTTTGGTTTTTTTTTAAAAGGACACTTTTTTTTTTCATCCGGTGGCTGTTGCTGAAAGTGTTCCAAGAAGTGTCTTGCCTCACTGCTGTTTGTTTCATTCACCTTTTGTTTGTGAATCAAAAGCGAAATCCCCCTATTGGGATCCCAGATTAACTTCAAGGCTGTAGTAGTACTCCATGTTATTGTGATTTACAATCTCTATTTGTCAACATATTTTTTACAGATGTTATAAGAGTGCTATTACTGTTGCTTTTCTTCAGAAATTTCACTTTAGTATTTTTCTCCTGTCTTAAAGTTGGTTTTCTTTCATGAAGAGAAGGTAACATTACCTTTCTTTTTTTTTTGGGGGGGCGGGGGGATGTTCTTTTGCTGTTGTTGGGTTTGTCTTTATTTTTATATGATTTTGTGTAGGTAATTGTTTGCATAATATGACTGAGGCAGCCTATCAGCTTAGCAGGGCAACAGGTGTTGATAATGATGGTGCTTTGCTTTGTTACTGGATGCTTTTTTTCCTAAATTGGATTTATATTTGTTTCTGTTTGAGCTGGACATTGGAGTATTTTGTTGATGATTTTTCTACAACTTTTTGGCAATAAAGGCTTGCTTATTTTATGCAAGCGTTTTTAAATGGGCAATAGGATGAAATGAATTGACTTCCTCTTCAACTCCCCCCCCCCCCCTCCATTGCATGTCATATTGTTCTCCATCTTCTTCATGTGGAAAATTGTTACAGAATATATTATGCTTTATATTCAAACTTCAGGGAGAAGTTCCACTGATAAATGAATGTTTGTTTGGTAAAAAAAAAAATAAATAAATAAATAAAAGAAGCAGGGGCATTTTGTACTTAACTTTGGGTAAAGATGATGTTTGTGATGATTTAGGAAAGTCAAAATGTTACAGAAGAATAGGATACTTGAGGCTCATACTTCAGGAAAAAGTTTTCACTGTAAACGAATATTTGTCTGGGAAAATTTGGAAGAATTGCAGGATAGAAAAAAAAAGGGGGGGGGGGGGGGGGGGATAAAGTGTGTACTGTGATGATGTAAAAAAAAGTGTTTAAAAAATTTATTTGCCCTACTATGGTGCTTGAATGCATATAATATTTGATGGCCTGTTTATACTGTTCAAAATCATGCAGTGTTCACCTCGCGGGAAAAAGTAAAAGAAGTTTTATAATCTATTGTCTTTATTTGTCATAAAGAAATTACTGTTTAAAGTTAATATTTTCTCTTTGCAACTACAATTTTTGCTTATTTTCCTATTAATGCCTATTATCATAAATGGATGCCTAAATTTTATCACTTTTTTTCTGAAGAGAAATGGTTTCTTTAATTCAAAAGAAGGCGTTTTTTTTCATTAATTGGTACAATTAACAATTTTGTGTTTAACAGAAATAGCGTTTGATATTCATTTTATTTATACCAGCTGGATCACTCAGTATGTAATGTAATGTATCTTCAGTTTAACGTCTATTCACATTTTGTGATTTTAGACAAACAAAAACAAGCAAACAAACAAACAAAAAACAAAACAAAACAAAACAAAAACCTGAAAGAGTTAACAATAAACTGAAAAATGTCATTTAACAATGCTGAAATAAGAAACTAATCCTAACACTACAAAAACTGGATTACTGGACTTCTTTTCAACGCTAACACAATGTCCAACAGCAAAGAAGGTTCAGACAAAATCTGATCCAGTGACAAACTAGGTACAGCAGGTAAAAATGTTTTTAAATGTTCACAATTGAAAATGACATGACTATTTGTAATCTTCTCACCACAAATACAGTTTATATCTTTCACGTATTTTGTCCTGAATGCGTTTAGTTTAACTCTATAAATGAGGGATGACACATTTCTCCGATTATACCAACCAGAAACTTTGTTACATACTAAAGCATTCTGAAAATCTATCACATTGCTTGTGCGGCTATTATACGGACAATAGCCAGACTCATTTATCTTCTTTCTGAAATGCTTCCAGCAAGCGTTTTGTAGCAAGTTATATCCCTCATGCAGAGATAAGGCAACATTTATTTCACAAGAATTATTTTTACACCTGGCTCCAAACTTTGCAAGGCAGTCAACTTTTTCATTAAAATAGATACCAGTATGTGAGGGAACCCAACAGAAAGTAATAGTGCTACCTCTTAAAATCAAAAAGTGTACCAGATGCCTGATTTCAGTGATGAGGTCTTTTCTTACTTTAGAAGTAGAATTGTTTAAAGCATGCAAAACCGATTTAGAATCGACACACATAAGGATGTTGAATATGTTTTTAGGGAAGTCAAGTACATGGTATAATGCCAACAGAATGGCAGTTAGCTCAGCTGTAAATATAGATTTATTTTTTCCCAGGTTGAAAGATCGTTCTACTTTCAATGATGGGATAATGAAAGCTGCACCTGTCTCATTAGTATTTAGAACAGACCCATCGGTATAGATTTTGAGATGATCAGGGTAAGTGGTTTGAATATGTTCCTTTACTAATGATGGAATTATACCTCAATCATGGAAACATTCTATTTTGATACCAGTATTAAAGCAAGGAAAAAACAAGAGTGATAAAAAAACTATAGACCAATTGCACTAACTTCTCATACAGGAAAGTTGATGGAAAAAATAATCTTAAACAGACTGACACATTTTTGTGACAAAAATAAAATTATACCTATAAATCAGGCAGGTTTCCGTAAGGGTAGATCTACAGTTGATCATTTGGTAAAACTAACGACTCATGTAAAACATCAGTTTGCTTGCAGGAAGAATGTACTAGCCACTTTTTTTGACGTACATAAAGCATATGATCATGTGTGGCATGAGAGATTGCTATATAAACTGAAATCTATTGGCCTTTCTGGCAGTATTTACTTCTATATTAAAAGTTTTTTGTCAGAAAGAATCATTCAAGCTAAAGTTGGAAATTGTTATTCTACTCCTAGATCACCACACATGGGTATCCCACAAGGTTCAGTAATATCACCCTATCTATTCAATATTTTATTGTATGATCTTCCTAGACTTTTATCAAGCAGTGCTGTTCTTGTACAATATGCTGACGACATATGCATGTGGATGGATGTTACAATGAAAAAGAAAACACCCAAAAGACAGTTGAAGTTCTATCAAAATGTATATCAAAAAGAAATTGACAAACTCGGTAGTTATCTTTTTGAAAATGGTCTCTCACTTTCACCTGAAAAAACCAACCTTGTCCTTTTTAACAACGGTGTTGACCCACAAGATTTACCTAATTTTCGAATTAATGGAGAAGATCTAGAATACAAACAAGCAGTGAAATTTTTAGGAGTATACCTTACTTCTAAGTTAATGTGGAATCAACATATTGAATACTTGGCAACTAAAGCTAAAAAAGTTCTTAACTTCTTAAAAGTTACCAGTAAACAACCATGGGGGCAAGATACTTCTGTATTAAAGCATCTATCCTTGTCCCTTGTGCGCTCAAGACTGTCCTATGGACAAGAAGTCTTTTTCAGTGCTCCAAATTACTTGCTTAAGAAAATCCAGAGTCTTGATTGTAAAGCTTTTCGACTTGCTTTAGGTGTACCACCTCATGCCTCATCTATAGGCACATATAAAGAAGTAGGGGTTCTGCCTTTGAATGAATATCGACAACTTGCTGTGGCAAAATATGTTCTAAGAAGTACAGCAAATGATAGCAATGTTGAAAAAGAAGTCCAGATAAAGTCTGACTTTCACTTTCCGAAAAGAGCAAGAACTATTAGCTCACTTACCACAATTAGCACGTATACCTCTACACTTTTTAAACATTCAGAACTTAACCCAAATGAAGTAGCTAAATCAGAGGTAAAGTCAGCTCCCTGTCCACCTTGGGAACTGCTTAAAGCTCATTTTGACATTAATTATTCTTCTATAAGAAAAGTTGACAATGTTAACATCACTCAGTATGTTGTGAGAATTAACCACTTTTTGGCTGGCTTCATGAATAACCTGTCTTGTTCAGCATACTATCATCCCTTGTGACATTGTAAGGCAATTATCATTGTTAGCATTTCTTTCTTATGCAATGTAACCTTTAGCATGCTTCATCTTTTACATCTTTTTGTTGTTGTTGAGAATTTTAATCCATTATGTTGCATAAATTAATAAATTTTATCATTTGGAGTTGTGTGTTCAGCAAATTTTCTCCCCGAATTGAAATGTTCCACAAATATTATGTATTTTGTCCTTGGAAATAAAACTTTGGAAATGGCCAAACCATGATTCATTCTGACTGAGGATATATGGTAGTGCTAGCTTCCATTATAAATGAAACATAAAGTCCTGTCACTTACTATCAAAGACAGCTTCAAACCACACTTCAGCAACAGGTCTGTGTCGTGCATTTTCCACTCCACTCTCTCATCAGTCATGATAAAAAGAAAAGCACAAAAAAATTCAGATTCATTTTTTTGTCCTCCACAATAGTGAGGAGATAACTGAATGCTCCGTAAATCATGCATTCAGTCATTGGTTATGTGAAAGTCGGAAGTATCGTCTGATTCACAGAGATTGTGGCTGGAAGACACAGTGATAGTCTTCATACTAGAGTGTACTTCTTACTTCACATCTGAACATTCACTGTAGGAGGGGATTAAGGTATGTGTGCCTGGAATACAAAGGAGGCAGTGGCCTAGCACTAGTGCAAGTTGTTTCATCATTTTGAATAGTATAATTATGTGATATACATTCAATTGTGCTTCTCCATGTTGTGGAGCATGTACGTCTACCTGTGGAATTTTGCTCTACTTAAGTAATGCTGCTTTGAAATAGTGATATTTTGTTATTTCCTGTCTTTCAAGTTACACTGCTTTATTTAACATTATATAAAAGTGCATCGTAATCATCGCTATTCAGCCACACTGCTATTTACCATGCCATAGAGAATGTATTTTTGCAACTAACACGGATTCAGCAATAAATTTTGATGGAAAAAAAGAGTGACGTAGTGTGTTTTACTTGTGTGGATGAAATGATGAATTAGATCAGAAAATAACAAAACTTGTCTGATTCTATATTGTGTTATATATTACTTAACAGTCACAGCAGATTTTTTCCTCCTCTTTGCAGATATATGATTCTGCCTAATACTGCCGTTTTTAAACAGAATTTTGCCAAGGACAACTCAATTACCATGGGTTCTTTTATGCATGTGTGCAAGATGTATATTGCATACACAGGACCTCAGTTATTGTCTCAAACAAAAGACTAGCATCCAGACCACTGCGGCTGATGATGTGGGTGGGGAACAGTTTGGTTTCAGACAGGAGTAGCACCCATAACCTTCTATGCAGGTGGGATAGCACTAGAACACAACTATTCTGCAAGTTCAGAGGGGGGAAAAATGCATATTTTATTGATCAAACCAGCTAATTAACCTTTTTTTAAATTGTTTTTTTCAGCCCACAATGTTACCCACGGGCTTTTTGGTAACGCCAAGTACAAGGGCACTTTTGTGCACAAGACTGACCACTGCAAAAGAAATATCTTCTCTTTTCTTACAACACCTGTCATTATCATTCATGGTGTATATGATTTTCACTATATTCTGCTAAGGAGATTGGATTGGATTGCTAAAAGAAAAAAAAGAAAGTACAGATTTGATCTGCTTCTTATCCAGTAGCACCTCCCTAACTCAGAAGAGTAAGTAGGTTAGGTAAACTGAAGCTCTGTAATCTGAGGCCTCATCTATTGCAAGATGAATACATAGGTAGAACTATGAAAGGAAATCAGAGAAAATGCCTCATGTTGTGTACTGTGCATCTAGTTACTCAATAGGTAGATGTGTTTGTCTTGTGTGGGAGAGAGAAAAATTTGCTATTATATATAGCTTTTTTTTTAATTGGACTTTTATCTCACACACCATACTCATATATTTTTTAAATTTTACCTTATATAATATATATATCTATCTATCTCTTCTATCTCTCCTTATCTCCTTCTCTCCTCTCCTCTCTCTCTCATTCTCTCTCTTCTCTCTCTCTCTATATTATATAAGAGAGAGAGAGAAGAGAGAGAGTGAGAGAGATAGAGAAGAAGACAACTTTACTATCTTATCTTAAAAAGACAAGCACCTACTTTGCCTTCAAACTCTTATGGAATCTTACAACATAGCACAATAAAAATTTGAAATTATCTGGCTTCAAAGGAGGCAGGTATTACTGCCATGCCAACAGGCCTAAAGCTAACCACATGGGAGGTTG
The DNA here is from genome assembly GCA_030674155.1 of Stramonita haemastoma. NCBI lineage: Eukaryota > Metazoa > Mollusca > Gastropoda > Neogastropoda > Muricidae > Stramonita > Stramonita haemastoma. The sequence continues at coordinate 1,308,798 of CM060329.1, forward strand.
GGATGGTTTGATTGAAGTAGAATCCCAGCACAATAATATCCAATTTAGGGACTATACTACTAGATCTAACCAACTAGCAGCAATCTTTGCTATAATTATGGAAGATTTGCCCTTGGTCCTACATTTAAAAGAAAGAAGTTTGGTGAAGGTTAAGACACACATGATGGAATGTGGCGAGTACATGATATGGTACATGGCCATTCAGATGTGATGACAAAAGAAGAGACAGAGACACGGTGGTACATCATCAGGTAGACACATCATGATAGGATATATCATCACAGGCAGATAGGCTACGATGGGGTGACGAAAGTATGTATGCAATAGGCCTAGCCTATCTTGCACATCGCACAACGCTGGAGGGGGGGGGGGGGGGTAGCCTAGTGGTCAGAACATTGCGCTCGCAATTTGTCGACCCGGGTTCGATTCCCGTTCGATGGGAATTTTTATGGCCACACGTGTTAAATCCTGTTCCGCTTTTCGGAAGAGTAGGCCATCGTGTGCGGGTGGGAACAGATGACAAAGATTTACAAACCTGCATAGACACTGGGACAGGATGTAAACAAGCTCATGAGTGTTTTTCCATTATCCTCGATATAAAAGAAGAAATAAATAATATCAAATAAATAAATAACTCATTTGTCTGCACTGAAAGTGTGTGTGTGTGCGCGTGTGACACGCACGTGCGCGAGTGTCATAAATTTTTTTCATGCGATACTGAGCGAGTTTTCAGTTCACCAGGGAGGCCGTTTGGCTGTGGTTCTGTCCATAGGCTTATTTGTACATAATTGTGCAATAAGTCGTTGGAAAGTCTGTTTCAAAATGGCTACTACGCCAGCTACCCCACAGCGCGTGAGAGATATTTTGTCGTCTTTGATATTTGACAGTGAAAAACGCACCCCTCCAGCGTCGTAAGTCATTTTCTAATTTGACAGTAAATTTATTTGTTTATTTTTGTACTTAAGGAATGCTGCCTTTGTTGAATTCATCGGTTTGCTTAGCCAGATGAGAGACCGAAATTTGATTTTAGAGCGAAACTGAAAGTTTAAGGATGGGCTCAAGATTTCTGTCTGCTCCACACATAACGTTAGGATGCCTTTTCCCTTCCTTCATCTTTTTTCCTTCATCGGAATGACTGTAGTTGTCACCTAGATTATTAATTAATGGTTACAGGTTTGGAAGGTGGTGTGTGGTGGTGTGTGTGTGTGTGTGTGGGTGTGTGTGTGTGTGATGTGTGTTGGTGTAGGATTGAGTCGCTGTCTCACTGACTGTGAGTGTGATTTTATTTATCTATTTATTTTTTCTTTTATATCGAGGATAACAGAATAAGCATCATGTGCTTTTTTCATCGTCCTGTGTATGCATTTGTAAATATTGTCATTTGTTCCCACCGGCACACGATGGCTATCTTACAAAAGCGGAACAGATTAGTGCGCAAGATGTCTGTGTCGTTCGCACACGGGCCTGTTAAGTCTCATCCGAAGGACTTTGGAGATGGGGTCACACTATGTTAATCCTGGGAAAATCTCCTCGATAAAAACTCCGTTGTGATGTGAGCATTATTTACATTATTTGTGTGCATCCAAGTTTGGTTACTACTTATAGTTCTAACGTAAAAATATTGATCACATCTAATCGAATGTTTATTTACATACAGTTTAGTTATGTACTACTACAACTACTATACTACTACTACTACTAGTACTACTACTAATACTACTACTACTGCAACTGACTACTACTACTACCCCTACCACTTCTAGTACTACTACTACCACTACTACTTAGAACTTCTACTACGTCTACACACACACACTCATTCACAGTCACATACTGACACACACACACACACACACACACACACACACACACACACACACACACACACACACACAACACACACAACACAAATCACACACACACACAATCACACAATCACACACACCGTCGTTACAAATTTTGGTGAAGGGGGAGGGGTTTTTTGTTTTTTTTAAAGATCACAAGAATTATTCATTTCAAATTATTCTTTGACATATAATATTCAGAATCCCTGTCAAGGGAATAGCAGGGGCGGAAAAGTGAACTTGTGTTATTGACAGAGTTCATTTCAGACCTGAGAAGTCGGCCACCTCACCTGAAGGTGGGAAAACGCCACCTCGGCAAGGTGCACGGAGACAAAGCCAAGGCTCTGAGGTGATTTCTCCAGATGTGGCCTCTAACAGAAGAACCTATGCCAGCTTTCTCAAAAGAGTTGAAACTTTTTCGATATCCTTTTGCTGTGTTTGGTCATTGAGTCAGCAAGATGATGGGGATGGTACAGTAGCAGCTCAAGATAAAAATGATGTTGCGAGAGAGGTTGTGGATTTGGAAAGTTTATAGCTGTGTGCTGTTTAGAGAGCACATTGTTAAAAGTCTTTGTTTAAGAGAAAAAATGTTTTAAAAAGAAATTTTTGGTTTTGTAATTGGAACATTAAATAGATTGAAGCTCATTGTGTGTGTGTGTGTGTTTGTGTGTGTGTGTGTGTGTGTGTGTGTGCATGCGTGCACACATACATGAGTATGTGTGTGTGCGTGCATGTGTGTGTATGTGAGACAGAAAGACTTTTTTTTTGGATCAGGCTTGTCAGAGTTTTTGTCATTGTTGTTGCATTGGGTTTTTATTTTTATAATGATCAAAGCAGTACTATTTCATAGTATGAGTTAAAACAGTAGAACTTTATATTCAATGAAAATATGAAACAAGGAAGCAACTATAAAAAAAAATTCAAGAAAACGGTGTTGACCTTAACTGCAGTCACCCCATCACCTGGTTTGCCAAACCTGCAGAGCTGTGCCCTTTGATATGCAGTCGCTTCGGTTGGGAGAATACGGAGTATGACATGCTTCACTGCACTGCCTGCAATGCCAACCTTTGTGGTTCCCTGCCACCCAAATCCAGTGCTACAGCTTGTAAGTCTGGCAAATGATTGGGTGTTACTTATGTTGGCTATTTCTTTTTATATTGACTTTTTTTAAAGCTAAAACAGAAGCATTATAGTTTTGACATGTTGAATAAATTTAGCCTTTCCATAGTGTCAAAAGTTTATGTTTAAGTACCTAAGCTTAAAAATAGCACTGAACTGAACTGGGAAAGAATTTTGATGATGAAATGAAGAGTAAGATTACCTGCACTTTTCACAATAAGGATTTTCCATATTTGATCTCAAGAGAAATTTTTAATTACTAATTTACTTGACATCCAGATTCTTCTTCCTTAACCTCTCAGACAGCAACTATTGTTATCTGTCATTGTGTGTCATGTAAGCGAAAAATATGTTGCTCGGCCTGTACTGCATCCAACTTTGGCATTGGAGAGAATTGTAGTTCAGGTCTTTTCTGGAAGTAAAGCAGGAGAAAGAACAAAGAAGGCAGAAAATAGACAAGAAGGAGGTGACAGGAAGAAAAGGAACATGGTAAAAACAAAGAGAGGGATAGAAAAGAGGGAATTTCTACAACAGAATTTCCAGAAGGCGGGGATGCTATTTATTCTGAGACCCCTAGCATCTTCTTGGGGGAAGATCCAGATTTGGATCCTGTAGAGCCAAAGGCAGACAGAGAGTTGTCTGGGGTTTATAAAGAGTGGACACTTACTTTGTTTGGCTGCACAAGTATCAGGCTCACTATTATCATCATTATGAGGTTGTGCATGTTGTGTGTTATATTAGAATAATTTGGCTGTACCATGTATTACTAAAATGACCCAGCAACAGTGCGGGGTGCCTTTAGATGGTGATGTCATTGCAGTCTCATATTAAAGATTATTAATCATGGTTGTTTTGCTAGTTTGTGATGTATGAAGTGGTGGACAAGGGATAGTGATAGAACAAAGATCCATTCAAATTTGGATGTGGCTGTGTAGTGGATTTGATTTGAGATACATGTACGTATAAGGTCATACTAGTTAAAATATGAAAGGGATAAAAAATCAAAAAAAATCAAAAGGCATGCAAGGATCAAGAAAATGCATTAATTTGAAAGCATGGATGAATGCAACACCAATTTTGCGGATTCTATAAATCATTTCACTATTCTATTCAGAGCCAGGCTTTTTTGTTGCTAGTTGAACGCAAATGTTGATAAATTCTGTGAATCATTTTACCATTTATCCTTTCTTTTAAACCCACAATATGAAACAAGAAGTCCTTCATGAATTTATATAGTTTTGTAACAGAAGTAAAGCATCAGTACTGATGACAAACAGCTACACCAACCGTGAATAAGAGTGTGATGTTGCCTAAAAGTGACATGGTATGTGTGCAGACCGGAAAGCCTGCGAAGCTTTGGGCAAGAAATTGCTGACTGCCCATGAAAAGTTCTGTACCCTGGCTGTCAATCCTTGTCCAGGTCTGTGTCTTCTTCCAACTAGTGGTCCTTTTCTTTGGGAACTTCTTTTTCGTTCTGTACATTTCATAACCATCTCTGTAAAATTATTTCCTCTGTGGTGTTTATCCATGTCATATAAAATGGTCAGCAAGGAGAAACAATAAAATCGGATGGGTGAGAGGATCCCTGAAGTTGGAAAGTGGCTACCTGAGTGGTGGGTAACAATGGTCCACATGCTGAATCTCATCATTGGAGAACCTCAAAGCTCTAGCTGAGGCACACACACACAAAAATTAATGAATAAAAATAAAAAGATGAGTGAAAGAAACACAAGGGGGAAAAGCTATGTAGCTAAGCCTGCAGTTGTTAATTATCATGCAAAAGTGAAGTTATCTTTGAAAGCATTGAACAAAAGAAATATACTTTTTACCATGTGCAAGCACTATTTTCGCTTAATGACTGAGTAATGTATACTAAACTGTCAGTTATGATCAGAACCCCTCATATCTAATGATACATGGACATGGTGCTGTCAAGGAATATCTGTTGTTGTCATCGTTGTTATGGTTATTATCATTATGGATTTTGTTGTTATTATTCTTATTATCATCATCATTATTATTTTATTTTTATGTTTATCATCACTGTCATTATTGCATAAGGTAATTACATAAGGTAATTAAAAAGCTTTCATCTCCCAGCGTAGTATAATTGAAAAGCTCCATCTCTCTCAAACATTTCTCTGTTTGCATTTTAAATTCAGTCATAGAAACCCCCATAAATAGTAGACAATGTGGATCATTGCAGAAGCCTACCTGAAAGTTGGGCTGCATGATGTGGAGGAACTGAGGAAGAATTTCCAGCAACGTATCTCGGCTCTGAGACGCTGTGCCCATGATCTCCCAGACCTGGTCTACACACAGCTGGAAATATGGGTTAGTTGTCTGTCGTCTGGCGTTGCTTCATGGTTTTTCCTTAGTGTAGAGCAAAAAAGTGTAGTTTACATCAAAATAACAAGAGATGAAAAAGAGATAAAGAAGGTGATGATGGTAATAAGGATCAAGTATCATTCTTGTGTAGAGTACAGTACTTGCAGCAGCAGTTTGCTGTGCTGTGCTCACACCTTTCACTCCGCTTATAAAATTACTCTGTAACACATGGACAACACACTGTCATGCCTACATGCACACGAGTTTACACATGCACACTCTTACACAACCACGTGCAAATGAACAAGCAAACTTCCCTCTGTGGGTTTTTGTTTCTCACTCATAGATATAAAGATGAAAAAGGATGAAATTTGAGACAATGAAAAATGTTCTGATGATGATTACTATTGTCCTTGGAAAACAGAATAAACATCTTGTATGACAAAATAGCAAAGATGATTTTGTAAGTGAATATCTGCCTCAGTGTGTAGTAATTACATTTGTTGGAAATGTAAATAATATGCTAAAATTAAAATTGTTCAGATATACTGAAAGCCTGCATGTCCAGAAGTGATCTCCTTTCAGTTCATTTGGAATCTGTTCACCTTGCTAGAAAGCATGCAGACTTGATCAGTAATGAGCAGATCATAATACTAAAAAGTGTGATTGTGGCATGGTCATTTTAAAATGTGACAGTAAATCTTTATTGGTAGATATTCAATGCAGGACTGTTTACCAGAATAATAAACTGATATGGATGTTGTTGATGTTGCAGGGGTTTGCCGAAAGTCACGCAGCCAAGTTCTGTGCCGAGGAAAACATGTCGGAAAAGGACACCCCTACACAAGTCATCACCCTGGCTTTTACAGGCTGGACAGCCCGGTAAATGATCTGATCCACCATCTGGATTATAATTTATACATACCAGTCAGTTTGCTGATCCACCATCTGGATTATAATTTTATACATACCAGTCAGTTTGCTGATCCACCATCTGGATTATAATTTATACATACCAGTCAGTTTGCTGATCCACCATCTGGATTATAATTTATACATACCAGTCAGTTTGCTGATCCACCATCTGGATTATAATTTTATACATACCAGTCAGTTTGCTGTCCACCATCTGGATTATAATTTATACATACCAGTCAGTTTGCTGGCTTTGCTTATGGCATTACTGAAGCATGTACACTTATTCCTTGGCTAGAGCTCCAAGGTTCACCAATGGTGAGATTTTGCACATGCGACCATTTTTGCCCACCATGAAGGTAGCCGCATTCCGACTTTGGGGATTTATGCCGGGTGTGTTTGTTCTCTGTAACCCACTGAGTGCTGATATAAATTACAAGACCTTTAATGTACATGTTTGATCTTCTGCATGTGTTTACACAAAGGGAATTAAGGCACTAGCAGGTCTGCACTTGAAGTTCACTTGAGAGATAGAAAAAAATCTCTCCCCTTAATTCACCAGATGCCACTGAGCTTTGAACCCATGACTTTATGGACCCATGGGATTGAAGTTGAAGGGTCTTAACCACTTGGCAATAGCATCTGTCAGGCTTTGAGCAATGTTCTACTTTTTTTTTTCAACAATAGTGTTGAAAATTCATTCCTCCAAAATCTATTTCAGATGTGTTAGGGTAAGCATTCTGCAATGTAACATGTGTACAGAATGAGGAGAAATCGTGTGGTTTCAGAGAAAACAACCATCAGATCATCGTCTGCAGCCTGTGCCGACGCCAGGTGGGCTTGTGGAACTTCACACCTGCACACGGCAGGCCAGTCACCAATGGCAACCGTCACAACTCTAATGACGAAGGGGATGGTGAAAGCGGTCCTCCCTCCAAGATGAGAAGAATTGTAAGTAACCGGAAAATTGGTGTCTTCTTCAACTACAGTAACAGCAGAAACTGGTAGCAGGCTAGAGTGTTAAAAGACCAGTTGCACATATCTGTAAAAATCATCAAACGCCTGTCCTGTTTTTTTTTTCTTCCAATTTTCTTCATTCCTTGGCTAGAGCTCTGTTTTATTCACCATGTAAGGTAGCTGCATTCCAACTTCAGGGATACTCTGTTTCTGAAAACCAGAAAATATCTCAACTTATCGTCCCCATAATGTTTGCAACTATTTCAAAGAAGTGAATGAAATATATTTTTATTTGATTTGGAGCTGAATGAAACGTATTTCAATTTGATCTGGAGCTGTGTTTGTCATTGGGCATGTCAAGAAGGTATGTGTTTGCAAAAAGAGCATCCATAAACTAAAAAAAAAAAAAAGAAGTGCATGCATGACGCTGTGGACTGGGGTGACCATTTGCCTCCCTCGTGCAGGAGCCACAGAAAGAGCTGGACCCCATCAGCAGCCACCACGCCTGGTGCCCCTGGGTCGCTCTGCGCATCCCCACCGAAGACGCCATGACCCTCCTCCCCATCCCTGACAACGGCTCTTCTCCCTCCACCCCCGCAACCTCCCCCGCCTCCACCCCCACCCAGACGCAGCAGCAGCAGCAGGAGGAGGGGGCAGCCCGGGGATGGGGGGGGGAGGAGACGCGGGAGGATGCTGAGTCAGAAGCAGCCGGCATGGGTGTTGGCGGTCAGGCAGGTGGCTGCAGGCCTGCTGAGCCAGTCACGTCACCTGGTGCAGCAAGTCAAACAGGTAGGGGCTGTGGGGGTGGGGTGTGGTGGGAGGGTCTGGTGTGTGGTGGGGTGATGGGTGGTGTGTGGTGGTGGGGTGTGTGGGTGTGGGGTGTGGGTGGGGTGGGTGTGTGGGGTGGGGTGTGTGTGGTGTGGGGAGGTGTGGGGTGGGGTGTGTGTGGTGTGGGATGTGGTGTGTACAGGGTGGGGTGTAGTGTGGTGTGGGTATAGTATCAAGTTGTGTTGTTTGTTGTGCAGTCCTCTATTGTGAAGGGTTACACTGCATCATGATGTGTTGTTCTGTTGTGCAGTCCTCTATTGTGAAGGGTTACACTGCATCATGTTGTGTTGTTTGTTGTGCAGTCCTCCATTGTGGAAGGGTTACACTGCATCATGTTGTGTTGTTGTGTTGTGCAGTCCTCCATTGTGGAAGGGTTACACTGCATCCGCAGAGTGCTGATAGCGTGGTCCTCACCGGAGAACAGACGGCCGACGTGTCTACCACAAGCTCGGCATCACCAAGCTAACAACCACTTGCCCCGCCCCTGCCACTGTGACTGAAGACTGTGAATTCCCAGTGTGTGCGGACATGGAAGGAGAACATGACTTTGATGAGAGGCAGCATCCATGCACAGGTTGATGTGGGCACATGTCTAGCTAGGGTATGCCTGAACGTCGTTACTGCCACGTCATCAAAGTGAGGGACATGTTAGCTAGGTATGCCTGAACGTCGTTACTCACACGTCATCAAGTAGGGTCCAGAAGGTACATGTCGTTGCACTTGTTGAAAAAGGGTTTAAAACGAATGTGAAATAAAAAAGCCTTGTTTCAAGTAATGTACACATTTGAACATTTTGAAATGTGTACATTCTTCCATGGTGAATTTTTTTCCTTTAGAGATGATAAGTTGGTTGGTTTTGGGTTTTTTTTAAAAACTTTCTTCATTCAAATCATGGAATATTGTCTTTTGAAAGAGACGATTTTAGTTGTTGTTTTTTTCTTTTTGTCTGTGATTTTTTCTTGAAAATAACTGGTTGAAAAAGGGACACGCTTTCATTCAGTTGTTGACAAAAGTTATTGACTACTGTAAAAAGTGGTGGCTGTAGATGGTGCTGATAGGGAAATGTCCTTTTGTCACAGTATAGGAGAGGGAGGACATGAGCAGACTGACATGCTTTCAGGGTGGTTTAAGGTGGAAAACAAGGGCACACAGAGATGGCTTTTGTAATTGTACCTTTCACTTATTTGAACTGTAAAGGGATTGTTTTGTTTCCCCGCTAAGTGGTTGGTTGGGGGTTTTATTAGAAAAGAAAATTTATATGACTACACTTAAAGGAGTGTAAAATGTAAAATAAAAATTTTTTAATTATTTTTTTTAATGAAAATACACAGATTGTTGCTTAAGTTCAAAGCCAAAGTAGTGTAGCAGAGTATTCCAGTCATAATGAATAATGATAAACAGCTGGACTGATTTTCATTCAACCTTACTGAATTTATGTTGTGATCATCATCTTATGTAATAATTTGGATATAAAAGTTTAACTCGTGCTGTCAGCACAGGAGAATGCATGCAGAGTTGAAGATGGATTATTGTTGTCTGTACTGACTTACAACATATTCCTAAAATCTCATACAATGTTTCCAATCTCTCCAAAAAATCAAAAGCTCTGGCTAAAAGACCTTTAGGAATTTGAACCTGAGCAAACCATAAAAGAGCAACTGATAGATGACACAAACATTTTGGCCTCTTCAGCAGGTTGTGCCAGCTGTGTGGTGTTAACCCTGACAGTGTTGAATCTGAGCTTTGGCTTCAAATGATAGGAACACAATACAGATTTTCAAGAAGATACTAGACTAGTTATGGTCTTTCAGCTTAACACCGGAATAGCTTTTTCCCCTACTTTGTAAATCTTCTGTTGTTGATTCAGCCCTCCCTCGTAGCTGGGCTGTCAACTTCCTGGCAGTGAATGCAGTCTGGATTTGCTGAAGTTTACAAACCATATAAATAAACACCAGCACTCACTTCTGCCTGTAGTAGATTAACAAGGACCATCTGTCTCTCGTCCTCTTCAAGTGGTTATGTTTATCTTGCCTTTTTATTTTTTTTATTTTTTATTTTCTACATGATTTATGTGTATTTGTATGTTTTGACTCGTTGGGTTGTTTTGTTGGGGGGGGGGGGGGGGGTGTGTTTTTTTTAGTAAGAAGTGTGAAGTAGTGCCACTGTATTCATTGATCAGTGAGTTTTAGGTCACAAAAGCAGGCACACCCACCCTTTCTCCAGCACTCCCATAATAGTTGTATTCACATCTGGAAATGAAGCTGGCATTTATCTTCAGAGAAACAGCAAAGAAATGTGAGGTGGAAGGCAACCTGTCATTGGAAAATTAATTAGGTGGAAGCACAGTTATAAAAAGGGAAAAAGTTAAGCTCTGTCCCTTCTTTGATGGGAGCTTATTGACCCTTCTTTAACAGAATGAAAAAGCAGTACTGATGATGATAAACTCGCATTCTCTCTCTCTCTCTCTTCTCTCTCTCTCTCTCTCTCTCTCTCTCTCTCTCTCTCTCTCTCTCTCTCTCTCTCTCTCTCTCTCTCTCTCTCACACACACACACACACACACACACACACACACACACACACACACACACACACACACACACACACACACACACACTCTTACACACACACCTCTGTAGTGTGCAAGGTGGCAAATGAATTGTGCCCTTCATTGTGCAATAATAATGACAAAGCTTTCACTGATGTATATCATTATTTTTCACAACTATTAGATAACATTGTAGTTGTCTGTTTTCTGAGCAAAAAGGTGCACTGCTTTGTATATAAAATGAATACTTGAATTTTTTTTTTTTTTGGGGGGGGGGGGGGGGGGGGGATGTTGCCATGTAACAGTATCTGTAGCTCTTAATTATTGATCCAGAATTGATCATTTTTTTCTGTTCTTACTGAAAAGATAATGTGCTCTGAACAGGTAACAAAAGCTATTGAAGATTTTCTGATGTGAATTTTTTTTACTATGATCTGAAAACCTGTTGTTGCTTGGTTAGGTGGAGTTTGTTTATTTGTTTCATGTTTGTTTACTGGATAATCGGTTGGGTTTTGTTTATTTCTTAGTTTTGTGTTTATTTACTTGATAATCCATACATATGTACTCTGTTGGGTTTGTTTCTTTCTCAGTGTTGTGTTTATTTACCTGATAATGCATACATATGTATCTGTCTGGATGCGCCTCAGTTGTGGATTGGACATAGTGTTGTCATCATTTCAGCTAGTGTTTAAATATCCATGGGATCAATTTCATGGGGTAGGGGTTTGTTGTTTTACATCCACAAACCTTCTTAAAGTGGCTTTTGGAAAAGGCAGCAATTGATTTTTTGTTTCTGTACTTTGTGTGCAATGTGTGCGAGATGCTTTGAATTTGTTGTGCTGGGTATAAAATCATCTGTATTTAAAAAAAACCATCATCTGTATACCTATCTTGACAGAGAAATACAATTCCATGATTAAAAGCTACTTAGGTTGTTTTTTGTTTGTTTTGTCTTTTGTGTGGGTGTTTTTGTTTGTTTGTTTGTTGTTTTTAGGTTTTGTTGTTTTTTTCCTGGGCTAGAGCTGCAAGGTTCACCATTGATATTTTTGTATATTCGATGGGGGGGGTGGGGGCCACATTAAGATTGCCGCATTCCAACTTCAGGCATACAGTTGGGAATTGAACTTGACAATTTTACCAGGACAGTAATTTAAAAGCCTGTTTAATATGTCTATTTGTAACATCAGTTTGTTATATTGATCACATTGCTGGTTAGAATGGTAGATACAAGCAGATTTGCTCATCTGTTACAGGTTCACTATAATTTCTGTTGAAAATCTAATTTTGCTGTGTTGCTATAATGGCAGAGAGAGAGAGAGAGATAGAGAGAGAGAGAGAGAAGAGAGAGAGAGAGAGAGAGAGAGAAAACAAAAATAGACAAAGCAGAAAAACAACTTCGAACAAAGGGAAAAAGACTGGTTGGAAAATGTAAATGTGAGCATTAAGGGAAGCAAAGAGAGGTGTATGGGTGTGTGTCTGTGTGTGGTGGGCTCTTTGGTCTGTTTCAGTCAGTTCATGCTGCGATGTCTCTCAGTCTTTAGAAAATGATCATTTTCAGCTGTTGTGTCCTTGTTTTGACATTTTGCTTGGAGGACTGGCTGGACTGTTTGATTGGATGATGTTAGGTGTTTTCATTTTGGCAGTTATTTTCTTTTTTTGATATTTTTAATTGTGCATCAGTTGTCAAGCAAATGCACAAAAGTTAAACAGTGAAAAGTGTTTTCATTGATTTGTTGGTTACTACTTAAAGAAAAAATGAAATTCCACAGATTTCAAGACCATCTAGTTGTAGGGTGTAATTTTAAGAAGATAATGGAATTAAACAAATTTGTTTTGACATGTGTTTAGATCTGTTAGAACTGTTCTTAGGAATTCTGTGATGTATAAGTAAAAAATTTCATCCTGTTTGTCTACAGGCTAGTCAGACGACCATAGAACATAAATATAGGTTGATAGGGGTCTTTTATTTCTCAAACCTGACTGTATTGGTAAAGAGAAAACTGTTCAGTAATGCTTTGCTTATATGTTGGTGGGTCCACATTTGTTCAGGATTTTGATGTCATTTGCCACAGCATGGGCACTGTTGTTGGTCAGTTGCAAGTGATTTTTCCATGTTGCTTTCAGATGACCATTTTATTTATTTATTTATTTTTTTAATAGTTTTGGTTGTCAGTAAGTCAGTGGAGTATGATAAAGAAATTGTTTAATTTATATATCGGTTATTTATTCCAAGATGTTGGATTCAGCATCATTGTAGATATATTTGGACAATCGTAGCATTATTCCCTTACACATCCAAGTAGGTCTTTGTATATATTTTAAATTTGATAAACTGTTGAAAGAAATGATGGGTGTTGAAATTTTATGTTCAGGTTTACAATGTATATGATTAGGAACTGACATTTTTGTAAGTCCATTACCTGATTTGAAAAAAATCTAAGCCATCAGAAAATTTAGATTACTGATTTGTACTTTGAATTCTTTTTGTAGCTGCAGTGCCTAGCCTGATAATGTGACCTGTGCGAAAGGGAGAGGGGAAAAAAGCACCAACAACAAAAAGATGTATCTTCACTTGCATTGCTGTCTTTCTCAGTTTCATTTGGAGCAAATCAGCTCCTATGTCGCTCCTTTTATTGTATTGTAATTTGCCCTGTTTTTTGGTGGTTTGATTTTTGAGGAGTTGTTTTGGCATGCGCTTTTGATCAGTTAGAGTATGAAGGGCAGGAAACAGTGACGCTGTCTTGGTCCCTGAATGGAATTGACTCTCTGCCAGCCAGTTTGGCTGGTCAGACATTGCCATTGCGTTTTTCACTTTGCCCCTGGCTTTGGTGCAATGAGATTAATCTCAGTGTTGAAATCCGGCCCAAGTGAGAAATATGCACCACCCGTGTTCAAGTCCTTTGTATGTATGTTTCTGCTCTCTTTTGAACGATGTAAGTGAATGAATTTATTTGTATTATGTTGTTCAGTAAGGAATATTCAACAATAAAGTTGATAAAACATTTCGTTTGTCCAGTATGCTGTATTGGTGTGTACTTGGCTGAATGCATAACGTCTGCTGCAATACATCTTTGTAATTCACACCACCAAGGCAGTTTTCCGTCTTATTTTTCCCAAGTGATTCAATATTGGTGAACCTAAAATATGTGTTTGGAGTGAAAGAAACAAACACAAAACAAAAACCCATCAAACAACTGCAACAGTATTACGTTACATAAACAAAAATTTCTGATCTTGTTTTTTTTCCTCACGTTTTTCAAGAATGAACATAAACAAGACTAAAATCAGTGTTCCTGTATAAAGTTGATGTCATTAACTGTTTAAAGATTTTTAAAAAAGATTAAAAAAAAAACTGTTTAAAGATGGAAATTAGCACAACATCAGAGGAGAAATTAGTACGCTACATTTGGTACTGTTCACCTGAGTTAAAGTCTGTCCCGAGCTGAAAGCTCATCAGGCCGGTGCTTATCCCGGTTTCTGTGGCGTTAAGCGACTGAGAGTCATAGACTCCCCCCTGGATAGGATGCCAGTCTATCGCAGGGTTAACCCGCAACACAAGGTTGGTACCCCTTTTACACCTGGGTGGGGTGAGAAAATAGCCGTAAAGTGCCTTTTCCAAGGGCACAACGCCGTAGCCGAAAGCTGGGATCGAACCTGCAACCTTTAGATTACAGGGGTGAAAGTAGTTCCGGATTATTCCGGAATTCGGATCCCGGATTGTTGAACTTGCATGGGGAGGGTCTTCCAGATTGGCGACTTCAATTTCCGGATTGCTATTCTTAAAAAAAAAAAAAAATCAGGCCAAGTATCAGATAAAGAACCGAAACATCAATCACAAAGAAAGCACCACCAAAATCAGTCACAGCTTCACTCTTTTTCCTCAAATAAGCAAAATCAATCTAAATAGGGGTCTGGCCGGCCTACAGCAGGCACGCAAAACACTGACACACATAATACTCATCACTATGTTAATATACCAGAAACATGGAAAATCTTAAGTTGGAATATTTGTGGCATCACATCAAAGCTTTCAGATAATGAAGTAGTAAATTACTTGAACAACTTTAGTGTCATTTGTCTTTTTGAAACATACATTGAAAAATTCACGTCAAATATATTTTCTTTGTATACTGCATTTTGTAGTCTTCCATAAAACTGTCTTATTTTGGGCGTCCCTCAGGAGGTGTGCTTGTTCTAGTAAAAAATGAGTGTATGGCTTTTGTAAGTGAAGTAAAAGTGAGTTATGATAACATGATTGTGCTTAAAGTTAACAAAGATGTGTTTAGTCTGAGTAAAGATGTTGTTTTTGTATGTGCTTACATACCACCTGTTGATTCGCCATATTACAGAGCAAAGGGTATAGATAATGGCATGGCTGTCCTTGAACAATGTTTAACTGAATTATCTCTTGATTATGATGCCTATTTTCTTTTGTGTGGGGATTTTAATGCCAGAACTGGTGATGTTTTTCCACATTTAGGGGATGTACATGCATACCCAGATTCTGATGACTTGCAGCTCAATAGAGCTTCACAAGACCACACTGTAAATACATATGGTACCTTATTGCTCAACCTTTGTTCTGTTTTCAATCTTGGTATTTTAAATGGTGTATGTGATGGTGACAAAGGTGGCAACTATACATACCTATCTAACTTTGGAAACAGTGTTGTTGACTATTTCATTGCTTCAGATGAATTATTTTTTGCATTGGTTGATGTGTGTAACTTGTGTGTTGGCGAAAGGATAGAATCCAATCATATGCCACTAGAATTGTCCTTTAAACGTCTCCAGATTGGAGATGAACAAGGTGACAAAGAGCAGAGCACTTGCTTAGTGCAAAGCCCTGCCAGACTAAGATGACACACATCACACGTACAGCAGTTTCTTGCACACATTCATTCAGATGAGACTCAGACTAAAGTAGCAGAAGCTTCACGACTGCTAGATGGAAACATTAATCAAGCATTAGAAGCTTTCAATGCCTGCCTTTTGAAATGCGCACAATGTCTGGAATGCCCTGTTCGGAATTTTCAACAAAAACGATGTAATGTTTGGTTCGATAATGAATGTAAAATGTTCCGAGCACATGTTTGCTGTCTGTTACGAAAATATCGCAAAACATTTGACTGTGATCTTGGTCATGAATATCATGTAAAGCGTAGAGAATATAAATATTTAATCAGGAGAAAACAGAAAGAGTTGAAAGTAAAACAATGTGACATGTTGTTAAATTCTGTCAATCAACAAGAGTTTTGGAAGAATGTAAAACAGATAAAAGGAAAAAGTACAGTGTATAACAATATTTCTGTCAGTGCCTGGTTTGACCATTTTAGTAAAATTTTGAATGATGACTTACAATCCAGTGTTACGTCTGACAGAAATTTTGAGGAATGTAATAGTGATGTTGATGCTACTGGTGCATATGATGAATCTTTGAAAATTCCTGTAACACAAGAAGAAATCATTAAAGCTGTTTGCTTTCTTGGAAATGATAAGGCAGCAGGACCAGACAGAATCATAAGCGAGATCTTTAAGTACTCTGATGGCGTTTTTGTACCTTTCTTGCTGAAATTTTTCAATGTTTTATTTGATACAGGAACTTTTCCAGAACAATGGACAGAGTCTATTATCTTTCCTCTTCACAAGAAAGGTAGCATAGGTGATACAAATAACTACAGAGGCATTTCACTGGTTAACGTTTGTAGCAAAATATTGGTTCAGTAGTTAACAGTAGACTTCAAAATTGGGTGGAAGAAAACAACATAGTGGGTGAGGTTCAGGCTGGTTTTAGAAAAGGGTATTCGACCGTTGACCATATTTTCACCCTTTTTGCTCTTGTACAGAAACAGCTTGTGTCTAATAAGAAATTGTACATAGCGTTTATAGATTTTGAAAAAGCTTTCGATTCTGTATCCAGAGAAATTTTGTGGTCAATATTGAGAAAAAATGGTTTGAATGTAAAAATGTTTGAATGCATCAAAAGCATGTATTCTTCTGTTAAAGCTAAAGTTAAGGCAAGTGCTGAGTTAACAGATTACATCCAGTGTAACAGAGGTGTGAAACAGGGTGATGTATGTAGTCCTGTTCTTTTTAGTCTATTTATTAATGAACTTGCTCATGATATTACAGTCAATGGTAAACATGGAGGTTTAGTAATGCCAGAATTAACAGAATTATTCATTATGCTATTTGCTGATGACATTGTACTCATATCTGAAACTCCTACAGGACTGCAACACCAGTTAAATACATTGTATACTTCATCACAACGCTTACAGTTAAAAGTTAACATGGATAAAAGCAATATCATAGTTTTTAGAAAAGGAGGTCACCTTGCAGCCAAGGAAAAATGGTTCTATGGAAACACTGAGATGAAAGTGGTAAATAGCTATACATATTTGGGTATTTTTTTCTCCAGTAGATTATGTTTTTCTGCAGCTTTGAATGAACTTGTCACTCGAGCCAAAAAAGCATGTATTGATATATTAGGTACACTGAATAAGATAGATTGTCATTCTTTTGATGTTTTTATAAAACTTTTTGATGCACAGGTTGCATCTATTGTATCCTACGGATCTGAAGTTTGTGGTGTTAGAAATGAAAGTTTGTTAATAGAAAAAGTACATACTTTTGCTCTTAAGAGATAACTGAAAATAGATCAGCGCACACCAAATGATTTAATATATGGTGAAACTGGAAGATATTGTTTAACAATCATGTGCCATATTCGTTGTATTTAATATTGGCTAAAACTTACGAGAATGGATTCAAACCGATTGCCATATAAAACTTATATCATGTTGTATCATTTAGATTTGAAAGGGAAGAAAACTTGGGCCACAAAAATCCGTGAATTCTTGTTATCATTTGGATATGGTCATGTATGGTTTATGCAAGGTGTTGAGCGCATTGACGTTTTCTTGCAGAGCTTAAAGCAAAGGTTAATAGACTGCAAAATGCAAAACTGGCATGACCGTATTTCCAGTAAAGAAAGATACACTATGTATAGAACATTTAAACATAATTATGAACTTGAACCATATCTATATCTCGACATGAACACGCACATAAAGCCTACCCTTACTAAGTTTAGATTGGGTGTATCTTCGATCTTTGTTCATGCATTAAGATACTCAGGTGGCAGTGACTTACACAGAATGTGTGCACTTTGTAAATCTGGTGTTGAAGATGAAAAACACTTTGTACTTGTTTGCCCAGCTTATTTAGATTTGAGAGAAGAATTGATTCCATCAAAATATTATAATGATCCGTGTGCCTTTCGAATGACTTTACTGTTAACATCAAGAAAAGAAACCGTTGTAAAACATCTAGCTGTATATCTATATAAAGCTTTCCAGAGGCGAGAGATAGTATCAGATAAAAAAAAAAAGGATATTATGTTGTCACACTTTGAAATAAAATAACTTTTCAAGTTCTGATGCTTTATGTATTCTTGTGTGAATGAATATGTGAATTTTTTTTTTGAAATGTTGTCTTCTGTTGTGGGCCAACGGCCTGACAGTAAACGTTTGAGTTTGAGTTCTCTATCTCTGTCTGTCTGTCTGTCTGTCTGTCTGTCTGTCTGTCTGTCTGTCTGTCTCTGTCTCTGTCTCTTCTCTCTCTCTCTCTCTCTCTCTCTCTCTCTCTCTCTCTCTCTCTTCTCATGGGGAGGGGCAAGACTTTGATATTGGCTTTCACCTCTCTTCTCATCTAGATCTAGATCTCTAACTCTGAAAGAGTAAATACTAAATTGACTTGGGGAAATACTAAATTGACTTTGCCCCCCCCCCCCCCCCCCAATCTCTCTCTCTCTGTCTCTCTGTCTCTGTCTGTCTGTCTGTCTGTCTGTCTGTCTGTCTGTTTCTCTCTGTCTCTGTCTCTCTCTCTGTCTGTCTGTCTGTCTGTCTCTCTCTATCTCTCTCTCTATCTCTCTCTCTCTCTCTCTCTCTCTCTCTCTCTCTCTCTCTCTCTCTCTCTCTCTCTCTCTCTCTCTCTCTCTCTCTCTCTCTCTGTGCCATATGGAAGAAGAAAAGACTTTGATTAGGGCTTTAACACTTTTTCTCATCTAGATCTAAATCTAGTTCTCCTCCAACTCTGAATGGATACAAAATTGACTTGACATTCCTTCCTTCCTCCCCCCCCTCCCCCCCCTCTCTCTCTCTCTCTCATAAGGTAAAGGGAGGTGGAGTAAGACTGATTTTGACTCTCGCCTCTTTTTTTCATCTAGATCTCGCTCTCTCTCCAACTCAGAATGTGGAAATACAATTTTGACGTTGACTCTCTCTCTCTCTCTCTCTCTCTCTCTCTCTCTCTCTCTCTCTCTCTCTCTCTCTCCTCTCTCTCTCTCTCTCTCTCTCTCTCTCTCTCTCTTTACATAAATTGTTCAATTCACTATTTTCAAAAGGCATTTACCCAAATGAATGGGCCAAAGCCATTGTTATACCAATCTACAAGAAAGGTGACACTGAAAATGTTGACAACTATAGAGGGGTTTCTCTGCTGAGCACAATTTCCAAATGCTACAGCACAATACTAAACAAGAGGCTTTATACATGGTTGGAAGACAATGAAATGATCTCAGAAGGTCAGGCTGGTTTTCGTAAAAAATATTCAATAACTGATCATATTTTTTGTTTACACTCTATTATTCAAAAATGCTTTTCTCAGCGGAGTAAAAAATTGTATGTTGCTTTTGTTGATTTCAGAAAAGCTTTTGATTCAGTAAGACATGACAAGCTATTACAATTGATTAGAGACCAAGGTGTTAGAGGAAAATTTTTCTGTTCCCTACGTGCAATGTACAGTAGTTTGATATCTTGTGTTAGATCCAATAACGAATATTCAGATTTTTTTGACTGCCCTTTAGGGGTTCGACAAGGGTGTGTCTTGAGTCCTACTTTGTTTGGAATGTTTATTAATCAACTAGCAACTCATATGTCTGAGAAGGGAAAACATGGTGTACAACTGATACCAGGTGCTGTAGAGTTGTTCATTTTGCTTTTTGCAGATGATGTTGTTTTGTTGTCTTCTACTCCTGTAGGCCTGCAAAATCAGTTGAATTTTCTCCAAAAGTGTTGTGTGGATATGAAATTAAACATTAATACAGATAAAACCAAAGTTATGGTCTTTAGGAAAGGAGGGGTTTTGGGTAAGGATGAGGAATGGATTTTTGGAGATAAAAAGTTAGAAGTTGTAAATAAATATTGTTATTTGGGGTATGTTTTTACGACAAAACTTTGTCATAGGCTGGGTACAGAACATTTGTGTGTAAAAGGGAAAAAAGCACTAATAAGTTTAATTAGAGCATTTCAGAAAAAACAAAGATATTTCTTACCAGGTTTATTTTAAAGTTTTTGATGTAAAGATTAAGCCAATATTGCTATATGCATCTGAAGTATGGGGAGTAAATCGCTTAGAACATGTAGAAAAAATACATTTGATGGCTTGTAAACGTTTTCTGGGAGTTCCTGTTAAAACACCAAATAAAATGGTTTATGGGGAAGTTGCCAGATATCCTTTATTCATAAACTCATATATTTGTGCAGTTAGATATTGGTTAAAATTACTACAAATGAGTAATCAGAGGTTGCCAAGACAGGCCTACGAAATGCAATTAATTCTAGATCAGAAAGGTAAAAAATGTTGGGTAGCAAGTGTAAGGGAATTGTTGTGCAATTCAGGGTTTAATATTGTTTGGCTACAACAGGGTGTTGGTGATATTCAGGGATTCCTTAGTGCATTCAAGCAAAGATTAATTGATATGTTTATTCAGGAGTGGTCAGGTGTCATGAGAGAGAGTAATGGGTATGCAACATATAGATCTTTTAAGACTGTTTTTGAAAAAGAATTGTATCTTCATAGTATTGATATTTATTGTTTCAGAGTTGCACTGTCACAGGCCAGAATGAATGTTCTTCCTTTAAATAATAATCTCAACCGATACAGCAACAACAATCAAGATAAAAACTGTTCTCTGTGCAAAAACGTTATTGAAGATGAATACCATCTAATATATATTTGTCCATTATATACAGATTTACGAACCAGTTACCTGAAAGATCTTCATGTGCCTATGCCTTTTCTTCTTCAGGCACGTAGTAGATGTCGTTCAGTGCAGCTAGCAACATTTTTATTCCGTGCTATTCGAAGAAGACAGACAGTGGCAGAACTTTTGTAAAGTAAATAGATCTAGATCTAATAGTGAAAAAGATGCGATGTATCAAGTGTGTACCGTTGCTTTATGATGAGACTTTGAACAAATTCGTTATATGCACATACATCCACTCCCCCATCTCCCACTTCGTTTTGAATTGTGGCCCAAGGCTGATGTTCAATAAAAACATTTTCATTTTTTTCATTTCTCTCTCTCTCTCTCTCTCTCTCTCTCTCTCTCTCTCTCTCTCTCTCTCTCTCTCTCTCTCTCTCTCTCTCTCTCTCTCCTCTCCTCTCTCTTCTCTCTCTCTCTCTCTCTCTCTCTCTCTCTCTCTCTCTCTCTCTCTCTCTCTCTCTCTCTCTCTCTCTCTCTCTCTCTCTCTCTCTCTCTCTCGCAAAGACGGCACCCAAAGGGCTATGTCCAGCCCCGTATGACCCCGACTTTTGCACGGTAAAAGATCCCACGGCACCAAGACAATATGGCACTGTATACATACACTCTCTCCGACCATCTTGGATATCCGTGGCGCCCGATTTGTGGCAACGACACAGCGCCCAAGAGCCAAGAAAGCGTGCTTGTCGCGAGGAAAGCTGGTAAGTGTACGCCACCCTAATCCCGCGGTGCCAGCAGGAATAATGACAATATACAGCAACATGATGCACCACAACAATCGGCAGGGTTCCCACCACATGCGCGCACACAAACGAACACACTGACAAACACCAGCGCGCGCGCGCTAGCGTACATGCATACCCACCCCCCTGCAGAAAAAGCTGCCGTTTGGCGCCAAGAGGCCACCCAAAGAGCCCTTTTCAGCCCCGCCCGACCCCCACTTTTGCACGGTAAAAGATCCCACGGCACCAAGACAATATGGCACCGTATGCATACACTCTCTCCGACCATCTCGGGTATGCGTGCGCCCCGATTTGTGGCGACGACACAGCGCCCAAGAGCCAAGAAAGCGTGCTTGTCGCGAGGAAAGCTGGTAAGTGTACGCCACCCTAATCCCGCGGTGCCAGCAGGAATAATGACAATATACAGCAACATGATGCACCACAACAATCGGCAGGGTCCCCGCCACATGCGCGCACACAAACGAACACACTGACAAACACCAGCGCGCGCGCGCTAGCGTACATGCATACCCACCCCCCCTGCAGAAAAAGCTGCCGTTTGGCGCCAAGAGGCCACCCAAAGAGCCCTTTTCAGCCCCGCCCGACCCCCACTTTTGCACGGTAAAAGATCCCACGGCACCAAGACAATATGGCACCGTATGCATACACTCTCTCCGACCATCTCGGGTACGCCCCACCCGCCAGCGAAGCTCGCGAGAAACTGGAGCACCCAACCCGCGGCCCAGTTGCATAAAAATCACCACAAACAGTCCCCTCCCCACCGATGCCCCCAGGCCGCCACGCCACCACCTCGAAAAGCTGTTGCCACCCAACCTGCCGCGATACTTCAAAGATCCACACACCAGCAATGCCGCAACACCCCACCATCCGGCGCGGACGACACAGCCAACCCCTCGAAAAGCTGGTGTCAAGAGCCCCCAAGCCCGTTGATAGACCACCACCCACATGCACGAAAATCGGCTGGCCCAGCAATATGCGCACCAACACACCTGACAAAACGCGGGCGCAGCGACAGCATACCACCCCCCCTGCAAAAGCTGCGTTGCGCCAGAGGCCCAACAGCCGCGTAGCGTACATCTACCCCCCCCTGAGAAAAAGCTGCGTTTGCGCCAAGAGCCACCCAAGGCTTTTCACCGCCCACCCACTTGAGTAAGATCAGGCACCAAACAAATGCCCTATCACTCTCTCACCATCCGTTTGCGCGATTGGACGACACCGCCAAGACCAGAAGCGTGCTTGTCGCGAGGAAGTGGTAATGTACGCACAACCCGTGCCAGCAGATAATGACAATATACACACATATGCACCCAACAATCGCAGGGTCCCGCCAATGCGCGCACACAAACACCTGACAACACGCGCGGGCATCATGCATACCCCCCCTGCAGAAAAATGCTTTGGCGCCAAAGCCACCAGGCCCTTTCAGCCGCCCGACCCTTTGAGTAAATCCGACCAGACAATGCACCGTTGACATTCTCGACATCTCGGTATGCGTGCCATGTGCACGACACAGGCCAGAGCAAGAAGGTGTTGCCGAGAAAGTGTAGTACGCACCAATCGCGTGCCGAGATAGACATTACACACATGTCACCAACAATCCAGTCCGCATGGCACACAAACAACACATGACAAACACCACGCGCGCGCGCTAGATGCAACCACCCCTGCAAAAGCGCCGTTTGGCGCCAAGAGCCACCAAGCCTTTCAGCCCCCCACCCACTTTGCACGTAAATCCCACGCACCAACATATGGCAGTTGCTACACTTTCACTTCGGTATGGTGGCCCATTTGTGAGACAGCGCCAAAGCCAAGAGGTGCTTGTCGCGAGGAAGTGTAATTACCCCCTATCCCGTGCCGCAGAAATGACAATATCCAACATGATCACCAACATCGGCGGGTCCGCCAATGCGCGCACAACGAACACACTGCAAACACCAGCGCGCGCGCGCTAGCGTACGCATACCCCCCCCCCGCAGAAAACTCCGTTGCGCAAAGGCCACAAAGCCCTTTACCCCGCCCCACTTCACGTAAAGATCCACGCACCAAACAATGCACGTATGTACTCTCCCGACATCTCGGTATCGTGGCGCCGATTTGTGGCGCGACACAGCGCCAACCAAGAGCGTGCTTGTCGCGAGGAAGCTGAAGTGTACGCACCTACCGCGGTGCCAGCAGATATGACATAACAACATGATGCCAACAATCGCGGTCCGCCATGCGCGCACACAAACGAACAATGACAACCCCGCGCGCCTGGACATGCATACCACCCCCTGCAGAAAAGTGCCGTTTGGCGCCAGAGGCCACCCAACCCATGCAGAAAACTGCCTTTCGCAAGGGCCCCCAAAGAGCCCTTTCAGCCCCGCCCGACCCCCCTTTTGCACGGTAAAAGATCCACGGCACCAAGACAATAGGCACCGTATGCTACACTCTCTCCGACCATCCGGGTATGCTGGCGCCATTTGTGGCACGCACAGCGCCCAGACCAAGAAACGTGCTTGTCGCGAGGAAAGCTGGTAAGTGTACGCCACCCTAATCCCGCGGTGCCAGCAGAATAATGACAATATACAGCAAATGAGCACCACAACAATCGGCAGGGTCCCGCCACATGCGCGCACACAAACGAACACACTGACAAACACCAGCGCGCGCGCGCTAGCGTACATGCATACCCACCCCCCTGCAGAAAAAGCTGCCGTTTGGCGCCAAGAGGCCACCCAAAGAGCCCTTTTCAGCCCCGCCCGACCCCCACTTTTGCACGGTAAAAGATCCCACGGCACCAAGACAATATGGCACCGTATGCTAACTCTCTCCGACCATCTCGGGTATGCGTGGCGCCCGATTTGTGGCGACGACACAGCGCCCAAGAGCCAAGAAAGCGTGCTTGTCGCGAGGAAAGCTGGTAAGTGTACGCCACCCTAATCCCGCGTGCCAGCAGGAATAATGACAATATACAGCAACATGATCACCACAACAATCGGCAGGGTCCCCGCCACATGCGCGCACACAAACGAACACACTGACAAACACCAGCGCGCGCGCGCTAGCGTACATGCATACCCACCCCCCTGCAGAAAAAGCTGCCGTTTGGCGCCAAGAGGCCACCCAAAGAGCCCTTTCAGCCCCGCCCGACCCCCACTTTTGCACGGTAAAAGATCCCACGGCACCAAGACAATATGGCACCGTATGCGTACACTCTTCCGACCATCTCGGGTATGCGTGGCGCCCGATTTGTGGCGACGACACAGCGCCCAAGAGCCAAGAAAGCGTGCTTGTCGCGAGGAAAGCTGGTAAGTGTACGCCACCCTAATCCCGCGGTGCCAGCAGGAATAATGACAATATACAGCAACATGATGCACCACAACAATCGGCAGGGTCCCCGCCACATGCGCGCACACAAACGAACACACTGACAAACACCAGCGCGCGCGCGCTAGCGTACATGCATACCACCCCCCTGCAGAAAAAAGCTGCCGTTTGGCGCCAAGAGGCCACCCAAAGAGCCCTTTTCAGCCCCGCCCGACCCCCACTTTTGCACGGTAAAAAGATCCCACGGCACCAAGACAATATGGCACCGTATGCATACACTCTCTCCGACCATCTCGGGTATGCGTGGCGCCGATTTGTGGCGACGACACAGCGCCCAAGAGCCAAGAAAGCGTGCTTGTCGCGAGGAAAGCTGGTAAGTGTACGCCACCCTAATCCCGCGGTGCCAGCAGGAATAATGACAATATACAGCAACATGATTGCACCACAACAATCGGCAGGGTCCCCGCCACATGCGCGCACACAAACGAACACACTGACAAACACCAGCGCGCGCGCGCTAGCGTACATGCATACCCACCCCCCTGCAGAAAAAGCTGCCGTTTGGCGCCAAGAGGGCCACCCAAAGAGCCCTTTTCAGCCCGCCCGACCCCCACTTTTGCACGGTAAAAGATCCCACGGCACCAAGACAATATGGCACACGTATGCATACACTCTCTCCGACCATCTCGGGTATGCGTGGGCGCCCGATTTGTGGCGACGACACAGCGCCCAAGAGCCAAGAAAGCGTGCTTGTCGCGAGGAAAGCTGGTAAGTGTACGCCACCCTAATCCCGCGGTGCCAGCAGGAAATTAATGACAATATACAGCAACATGATGCACCACAACAATCGGCAGGGTCCCCGCCCACATGCGCGCACACAAACGAACACACTGACAAACACCAGCGCGCGCGCGCTAGCGTACATGCATACCCACCCCCCTGCAGAAAAAAAGCTGCCGTTTGGCGCCAAGAGGCCACCACAAAGAGCCCTTTTCAGCCCCGCCCGACCCCCACTTTTGCACGGTAAAAGATCCACGGCACCAAGACAATATGGCACCGTATGCATACACTCTCTCCGACCATCTGGGTATGCGTGGCGCCCGATTTTGTGGCGACGACACAGGCCCCAAGAGCCAAGAAAGCGTGCTTGTCGCGAGGAAGCTGGTAAGTGTACGCCACCCTAAATCCCGCGGTGCCAGCAGGAATAATGACAATATACAGCAACATGATGCACCACAACAATCGGCAGGGTCCCCGCCACATGCGCGCACACAAACGAACACACTGACAAACACCAGCGCGCGCGCGCGTAGCGTACATGCATACCCACCCCCCTGCAGAAAAAAGCTGCCGTTTTGGCGCCAAGAGGCCACCCAAAGAGCCCTTTTCAGCCCCGCCCGACCACCCACTTTTGCACGGTAAAAGATCCCACGGCACCAAGACAATATGGCACCGTATGCATACACTCTCTCCGAACCATCTCGGGTATGCGTGGCGCCCGATTTGTGGCGTACGACACAGCGCCCAAGAGCCAAGAAAGCGTGCTTGTCGCGGGAAAGCTGGTAAGTGTACGCCACCCTAATCCCGCGGTGCCAGCAGGAATAATGACAATATACAGCAACATGATGCACCACAACAATCGGCAGGGTCCCCGCCACATGCGCGCACACAAACGAACACACTGACAACACCAGCGCGCGCGCGCTAGCGTACATGCATACCCACCCCCCTGCAGAAAAAGCTGCCGTTTGGCGCCAAGAGGCCACCCAAAGAGACCCTTTTTCAGCCCCGCCCCGACCCCCACTTTTGCACGGTAAAGATCCCACGGCACCAAGACAATATGGCACCGTATGCATACACTCTCTCCGACCATCTCGGGTATGCGTGGCGCCCGATTTGTGGCGACGACACAGCGCCCAAGAGCCAAGAAAGCGTGCTTGTCGCGAGGAAAGCTGGTAAGTGTACGCCACCCTAATCCCGCGGTGCCAGCAGGAATAATGACAATATACAGCAACATGATGCACCACAACAATCGGCAGGGTCCCCGCCACATGCGCGCACACAAACGAACACACATGACAAACACCAGCGCGCCGCGCGCTAGCGTACATGCATACCCACCCCCCTGCAGAAAAAGCTGCCGTTTGGCGCCAAGAGGCCACCCAAAGAGCCCTTTTCAGCCCCGCCCGACCCCACTTTTGCACGGTAAAAGATCCCACGGCCCAGACAATATGGCAACCGTATGATTACACTCTCTCCGACCATCTCGGGTATGCGTGGCGCCCGATTTGTGGCGACGACACAGCGCCCAAGAGCCAAGAAAGCGTGTTGTCGCGAGGAAAGTGGTAAGTGTACGCCACCCTAATCCCGCGGTGCCAGCAGGAAAATAAGGACAATATACAGCAACATGATGCACCACAACAATCGGCAGGGTCCCGCACATGCGCGCACCACAAACGAACACACTGACAAACACCAGCGCGCGCGCGCTAGGGGTACATGCATACCCCCCCCCTGCAAAAAAAGCTGCCGTTTTGGGGCCAAGAGGCCACCCAAAGACCCTTTTCAGCCCCGCCCGACCCCACTTTTGCACGGTAAAAGATCCCACGGCACCAAGACAATATGGGCACCGTATGAAATACACTCTCTCCGACCATCTCGGGTATGCGGCGCCCCGTTTTTGTGGCGACAAACACAGCCCCCAAGAGCCAAGAAAGCGTGCTTGTCGCGAGGAAAGCTGGTAAGTGTACGCCACCCTAATCCCGCGGGTGCCAGCAGGAATAATGACAATACAGCAACATGATGCACCAAAAACAATCGGCAGGGTCCCCGCCATCCCTCCACACAACGAACACACTGACAAACAACACCGCGCGCGCTAGGTAATCATCCCCCCCCCTGCAAAAAAAGCGGGCCGTTTGGCCCCAAAGGGGCCCCCCAAACCCCCCCTTTTTTAGCCCCCCCCCCCCATTTTTGCAGGGAAAAAAGACCGGACCAAGAAATAGGCCCCGTTGCATACCCCTTCCCCGCCCTCTGGGGATGCGGGGGCCCCCGATTTGGGGGACGACCACCCCCAAACCAAAGAAAGCGGTTGGGGGAAAGTGGTAAGTTCCCCCCCAAACCCCGCTGAGAGGAATAATGAAATTACCAAATATCAACAACAATCGGAGGTCCCCCCACGCCCCCAAAAAACGAACACACTCAAAACCCCAGGCGGCGCTAGGACTGCATCCCACCCCCCTGCAAAAAAGCTCCCGTTTGGCCCCAAGAGGCCCCCCCAAAAGACCCCTTTTCACCCCCGGCCCCCCCCACTTTTGCACGGAAAAAGCCCCAGGCCCCAAGACAATGGCCCGTATGCTAACCTCTCCGACCTTTCCGGGTATCTGGCGCCCGATTTGTGGGACGAAACAGGCCCAAGAGAAGAAGCGTGTTGTCGGGGAAAGTGGTAATGTACCCACCTAACCCCCGCGGTCCCAGCAGGAATAATGAAATATACGAACGGCCCCCACAAATGGGAGGGCCCCCGCCAATGCGCCCACAAAGCCCTAAAAAACCAAAGCGCGCGCAGGTAAGTGGTTTGGGCGGTGGCGGACAGATAGAGGGGATATGTGATATTGGCGTGTGAGACACGGTTATATCTCGAGCTTTCCGTGCTCGTTGATGCAGGACTCGACTCGGGTTACGTTGTCTGGATAGCAGAGGGGTAGTTGGGAGGGCGTGTCTGGATGTTGATCTGTATCGCGGCCTCGGTGCAGGCGATTATGCGGTGTTGTGTTCTGGCTCGCGGGGGGCGATGGTGTGTGTCAGGGGCCCCGGCGGTGAGTGGGGGGTCGGGGGTGGAGGAGGGAGTGTGTAGAGAGTGTGGCGAGGAGACGGGGGGGGCCGGGGGGGGGGGGGGGGGGATAGTGAATGGTGCTTGTGGGCCGTGGGGAAGAATCTTTTACCGTGCAAGAAGTGGGGTCCCGGGCGGGGCTAAAAGGGCTCTTTGGGTGGCCTCTTTGCGCTGCAGACATTCTGTGCTAGGTCTATTATTCTTAGCTAGGGGGGGGGGTGGGTATGGCAATATGACGCTTGCCGCGCAGCGCGAGTGTGTGTATTTTTTGTCATGTGTTCGTTTGTGTGCGCGCATGTGGCGGACCCCTGCCCGATTGTTGTGGTGCATCATGTTGCTCACTTTTAGTTTATTTTTATTGAGTTCTAATATCTTTTCTCTTGCCTGTGCACTTTCTTTTAAGTTTTGTGTTTAGAGAGCAGAGTGCTGACGAGGAGGTGGTGTGGGGGTGGTAGGGGTGGCGAGGTGGTTGCGGCGTTACGGGAGGCGGGGGGGGGTGTAGGACACAAGCTGTGCCGGGTGCGGGGTGCGACATCACTGCGTGCGTCGCGCTGCTTTATCTTTGTAGTCTCTTGATGCGTACTGATGTGGCCCCGGGCGAAACGGCATTTTTTGGGGGGGGGGTGGGATCTGACCTGGGGGGGGGTTTTTGGGCATGGTTTTTTTGGTCGAGGGGGGGCCCTCCCCTGGGGTGCATTTTTTTTTTGGGGGGCCGAGGGGGAGGGGAGGGGGGTGGGCACAAACCAGTTTTCCCCCCCGAAACAGCTCGCTCGGGCGTGTTGTGAAAAAAGGGGCCCGCCCCCGGGGTCGGAGGGGGTTTGAAACTTTGCTTTGTTTGGTGCCGGGGGTTTTTACCCGGTAAAAGGGGGGGGGGGGGGAAAAGGGGCCGGGGGGGGGGTTTGGGGGAAAAGGGGGGGGTGGGTTTTGGCATGTACGCTAGCGCGCGCCCCGGCGGTTTGTTAGTCAGGGGGTTGGGTTGTTGTGCGCGCATGTGGGGGGGACCCGGGCCGATTTTTGGTGGTGAAAATCAGGGTTGCTGAAAAATTGGTCATTATTCCTGGGGCCCCGGGCGGGGATTAGGGTGGCGTACAATTCCCCAGCTTTCCTGGGACAAACACGCTTTTTTGGCTCTTGGGGGCGGGGTGCCCGCGCCACAAATCGGGCCCCACCCCAAAAACCCCCCGAGATGGTGGGGAGAGGGTGTTTTGCATAGGGTGCCATTTTTGTTTTGGGGGCCGGGGGGGGGGGGTCTTTTCCCGGGGGGGGGGCAAAAGGGGGGGGGGGGGGGGGCGGGGGGGTTTGAAAAGGGCCTTGGGGGGGGGGGGGTCCCTCGGAAAGGGGGGGCCGGGCTTTTTCTGCGGGGGGGTGGGGTGAGAACTTTAAGGGCGGCGCCGGGCGTGTGGGGTCAGTGTGTTCTTTTTGGGGGTGTGCGGCATTTTGGGGGCCCCGGGTTCCCGGGGTTGATTTTTTGGGTGAAATCTTTTTTGCAAAAATTTTTTGGAGCATAAATCCTGCTGGCACCGGGGGATTAGGGGTGGCGTACCCCTTAACAGCCTTTCCCCGGACAAACCGCTTTCTTGGCTTTTGGGGCGCGGGGGTGCCCGTCCCAAAAAACGGGCGCCACGCATACCCAAATTGGTGGGAAGAGTGTATGCATACGGGGCTATTGTCTTGGTCCCGGGGTCTTTACCGTGAAAAGGGGGGGTCGGGCGGGGCTAAAAAGGGGCTCTTTGGGGCCTTTTGGCGCCAAAGGGCACCTTTTTCTGCAGGGGGGGGGGGTATGCTTTACGCAGCGCGCGCGCCTGGTGTTTTGTCAGTTTTCTTTGGTCCGCATTGGGGGGCCCTCGTTTGGGTGTGGTCACATTTTTCTGAAAATTTGCCAATTCCTCTGCACGGCTTTTTGGGTGGCGTACATTTCCCCCGTTTTCCTCCCGACAAACACGCTTTCTTCCCTTTTGGGCCCTTTTTTCCCGTCCCAAAAATCGGCGCCACCATACCCAAGTGGTGGGAGAGAGTGTAGCATACGGGGCTATTGTTTTGGTGCCGGGGGATCTTTACCGTGCAAAAGGGGTCGGGCGGGCGAAAAGGTTTTTTTGGGGGGCCCTTCCCAAACGGCATTTTTTCTGAGGGGGTGGAAAGGCATTACCTACGCGCGCGCGGGGTGTTTTCAGGGTTTTTTTTGTGTGCGCGCATGTGGGGGACCCTCGTTTGTGGGGTGCATCATGTTGCGTATATTGCTTTATCCCTGCCCCCGCGTTTTTTTGGGGGCGTACACTTACCCCTTTCCTCCCAAACAAACACCTTTCTTGCTCGGGGCTTTTTTCCCGTCCCACAAATGGGGCGCCACCAACCCAAGAGGTGGGAGAAGTATCATACGGGGCATTGTCCTTGGGTGCCGTGGAATTTTTTACCGTAAAAAGTGGGGTCGGCCTGAAAAGGCTCTTTGGGGGGGCCTTTTGGCGCCAAACGGCACCTTTTTCTGCAGGGGGGTGGTATGCATGTACGCCCGCGCGCGCGCTGGTGTTTGTCAGGGGTTTTTGTTGTGTGCGGCAGGGCGGGGACCCCGATTGTGTGGTCATATGTTGCTGTATATTGTCTTTTTCCCCGCTGGAAACCCGCGGTTTTTGGTGGCTACATTTACCAGTTTTTCCTCCCGACAAACCCCTTTCTTGCTTTTGGGCGCTGTGTCGTCGCCACAAATCGGCGCCACGCATCCCCAGAGGGTCGAGAGAGTGTATGCATACGGGCCTATTGTCTTTGGTCCCGTGGGATCTTTTACCGTGCAAAAGTGGGGTCGGGCGGGGCTAAAAAGGGCCTTTGGGGGCCTTTGGCCCAAACGGCACCTTTTCGCAGGGGGGGGGGAAATGCATGTACCTGCGCCGGCGCGGGTGTTTGTCAGTGTGTTGTTTGTGTGCGGCATGTGGGGGACCCCCAAAAGGGTTGTGGGATCATATGCTGTTATTGTCTTACCCCGTGGCACCGCGGTTTTTGGTGGCTACACTTACCCTTTCCCCGAAAAACCCGCTTTCTTGCTCTGGGCGCTGTGCGTCCCAAAAAATCGGGGGCCACGCATACCCAGAGGGTCGGAGAGAGTGTATGCTGGGGCCCTTTTTTCTTGGTGCCGGGGGATTTTTTACCGTGCAAAATGGGGGGCGGGGGGCTGAAAAGGCTTTTGGGGCCTCTTTGGCGCCAAAGGAACTTTTTTTGCAGGGGGGGGTATCATGTACCTGCGGGCGCGCTGGTGTTTGTAATTGTTCGTTTGTGTGCCCATGTGGGGGGGAACCCCCCGATTGGTGTGGTGCACATTTGCTGAATTTTGTCTTTTTCCCGCCAGCGGGTTTTTTTGGCTACACTTACCACCCTTTCCTCCACAAAAACCTTTCTTGCTTTGGGGCTGTGCCGCCACAAATCGGGCCCACGAACCCAGATGGGAGAGAGTGTATGCAACGGCCCTTTTTTGGTCTTGGGCCGGGGGTCTTTTAC
>CM060329.1:1340849-1345849 GCA_030674155.1 Stramonita haemastoma
GGGATGTACATGCATACCCAGATTCTGATGACTTGCAGCTCAATAGATCTTCACAAGACCACACTGTAAATAACATGGTACCTTATTGCTCAACCTTTGTTTTTGTTTTCAATCTTGGTATTTTAAATGGTGTATGTGTGGTGACAAAGGTGGCAATTTTAAACATACCTATCTAACTTTGGAGACAGTGTTGTTGACTATTTCTTGCTTCAGATGAATTATTTTTTGCGTTGGTTGATGTGTGTTACTTGTGTGTTGGCGAAAAGGATAAATCCATTCATTGCCACTAGAATTGTCCTTTAAACGTCTCCAGATTGGAGATGAAACAAGGGTGACAAAGAGCAGAGCACTTGCTTAGTGCAAAGCCTGCCAGACTAAGATGGCCACACATACCCACGTTACAGCAGTTTCTTTACAACATTTCATTCGATGAGACTCAGACTAAACTAGCAGAAGCTTCCACGACTGCTAGATGGAAACATTAATCAAGCATTAGAAGCTTTCAATGCTGCCTTTTGAAATTGTGCACAATGTATGGAATGCCCCTGTTCGGAATTTTCAACAAAAACGATTGTAATGTTTGGTTTGATAATGAATGTAAAATGTCCGGGAGCACATGTTCGCCCGTCCCTGATGCAACATCCAAACTCGTTACTTCTCTTTTTCTCTCACGTCTGGACTATTGCAATTCTCTTTTTGGCTGGTCTGCCAGCATCATCCATCCACTCTTCAACGTATTACAAAACTCTGCTGCTCGTCTTGTCCTCAGAAAGAAAAAATCGGAGCACATTACCCCTCTCTTGAAATCTCTCCATTGGCTGCCTGTACCACGAGAGTAAACTACAAGATCAATACCCTCTGTTACAAATGTCTCCACCCATTACTGCACCCTCCTACCTCTGTGAATGTTTCACTTGTACACACCTTCTCGCTCCCTCCGCTCGTCGGCAGATACTTTGTCCTTAAGAATACCCAGATTCAACCTATCTACGTTGGCCCGCCGCTCTTTCTCTGTTTCTGGTCCATCGATCTGGAACGACCTTCCTCTCTCCCTCGGCAAAAGCTACTTATGACATTTTTAAATCCAACCTGAAGACACACTTATTCCAAACCTAAGTTTTCTCCTTCCGTTTCCATCTTCTTACCTGTCCCTGCCTTCAACATCCACTTGCCTAAGTGCATAACGTTTGTAGGGGTGTGTGTACCCGCGCGCATGTTGCATGCGTGCTGGGTGCGTGTGTGGTGTGTACATTCGAATTTGTTAAAACTGTAAATTGTTGTTAATTGTGTGTTGGTTGGTCGATGCAAGCGCTTTGATTCGTTTTTACAAGATATAGTGCTTATACAAATTCCATGTATTATTATTATTATTTGTTACGAAAAATATCGCAAAACATTTGACTGTGATCTTGGTCATAAATATCTTGTAAAGCGTAGAGAATATAAATATTTAATCAGGAGAATAAACAGAAAGAGTTGAAAGTAAACAATGTGACATGTTAAATTCTGTCAATCAACAAGAGTTTTGGAAGAATGTAAAACAGATAAAAGGAAAAAGTACAGTGTATAACAATTTTTCTGTCAGTGCCTGGTTTGACCATTTTAGTAAAATTTTGAATGACGACTTACAATCCAATGTTACGTCTGACAGAAATTTTGAGGAATATAATAGTAGATGTTGATGCTACTGGTGCATATGATGAATCTTTGAAAATTCCTATTACACACAAGAAGAAATCATTAAAGCTGTTTGCTTTCTTGGAAATGATAAGGCAGCAGGACCAGACAGAATCATAAGCGAGATCTTTAAGTACTCTGATGGCGTTTTTGTACCTTTCTTGCTGAAATTTTTCAATGTTTTATTTGATACAGGAACTTTTCCAGAACAATGGGCAGAGTCTATTATCTTTCCTCTTCACAAGAAAGGTAGCATAGGTGTTACAAATAACTACAGAGGCATTTCACTGGTTAACGTTTGTAGCAAAATATATGGTTCAGTAGTTAACAGTAGACTTCAAAATTGGGTGGAAGAAAACAACATAGTGGGTGAGGTTCAGGCTGGTTTTAGAAAAGGGCATTCGACCGTTGACCATATTTTCACCCTTTTTGCTCTTGTACAGAAACAGCTTGTGTCTAATAAGTAAATTGTACATAGCGTTTATAGATTTTGAAAAAAGCTTTCGATTCTGTATCCAGAGAAATTTTGTGGTCATATTGAGAAAAAATGGTTTGAATGGAAAAATGTTTGAATGCATCAAAAGCATGTATTCTTCTGTTAAAGCTAAAGTTAAGGCAAGTGCTAAGTTAACAGATTACATCCAGTGTAACAGAGGTGTGAAACAGGGTGATGTATGTAGTCCTGTTCTTTTTAGTCTATTTATTAATGAACTTGCTCATGATATTACAGTCAATGGTAAACATGGAGGTTTAGTAATGCTAGAATTAAACAGAATTATTCATTATGCTATTTGCTGATGACATTGTACTCATATCTGAAACTCCTATAGGACTGCAACACCAGTTAAATACATTGTATACTTCATCACAACGCTTACAGTTAAAAGTTAACATGGATAAAAGCAATATCATAGTTTTTAGAAAAGGAGGTCACCTTGCAGCCAAGGAAAAATGGTTCTATGGAAACACTGAGATGAAAGTGGTGAATAGCTATAAATATTTGGGTATTTTTTTCTCCATTAGATTATGTTTTTCTGCAGCTTTGAATGAACTTGTCATTCGAGCCAAAAAAGCATGTATTGATATATTAGGTACACTGAATAAGATAGATTGTCATTCTTTTGATATTTTTATAAAACTTTTTGATGCACAGGTTGCATCTATTGTATCCTACGGATCTGAAGTTTGGGGTGTTAGAAATGAAAGTTTGTTAATAGAAAAAGTACATACTTTTGCTCTTAAGAGATACCTGAAAATAGATCAGCGCACACCAAATGATTTAATATATGGTGAAGCTGGAAGATATTGTTTAACAATCATGTGCCATATTTCGTTGTATTTAATATTGGCTAAAACTTACGAGAATGGATTCAAACCGATTGCCATAATAAAACTTATATCATGTTGTATCATTTAGATTTGAAAGGGAAGAAAACTTGGGCCACGAAAATCCGTGAATTCTTGTTATCATTTGGATATGGTCATGTATGGTTAATGCAAGGTGTTGAGCACATTGACGTTTTCTTGCAGAGCTTAAAGCAAAGGTTAATAGACTGCAAAATGCAAAACTGGCATGACCGTATTTCCAGTAAAGAAAGATACACTATGTATAGAACATTTAAACATAATTGTGAACTTGAACCATATCTATCTCTCGACATGAACACGCACATAAAGCGTATCCTTACTAAGTTTAGATTGGGTGTATCTT
Organism: Stramonita haemastoma; assembly: GCA_030674155.1. Taxonomy (NCBI): domain Eukaryota; kingdom Metazoa; phylum Mollusca; class Gastropoda; order Neogastropoda; family Muricidae; genus Stramonita; species Stramonita haemastoma. The sequence goes on from CM060329.1 coordinate 1,344,238, forward strand.
CGATCTTTGTTCATGCATTAAGATATTTCAGGTGGCAGTGACTTACACAGAATTTGTGCACTTTGTAAATCTGGTGTTGAAGATGAAAAACACTTTGTACTTGTTTGCCCAGCTTATTTAGATTTGAGAGAAGAATTGATTCCATCAAAATATTATAATGATCCGTGTGCCTTTCGAATGACTTTACTGTTAACATCAAGAAAAGAAACTGTTGTAAAAAATCTAGCTGTATATCTATATAAAGCTTTCCAGAGGTGAGAGATAGTATCAAGATAAAAAAGGATATTATGTTGTCACACTTTGAAATAAAATAACTTTTCAAGTTCTGATGCTTTATGTATTCTTGTGTGAATGAATATGTGAATTTTTTTTTTAAATGTTGTCTCCTGTTGTGGGCCAACGGCCTGACAGTAAACGTTTGAGTTTGAGTTCTTTGTCTCTCTGTCTGTCTGTCTGTCTGTCTGTCTGTCTGTCTGTCTCTCTCTGTCTCTCTCTGTCTCTCTCTGTCTCTCTCTCTCTCTCTCTCTCTCTCTCTCTCTCTCTCTCTCTCTCTCTCTCTCTCTCTCTCTCATGGGGAGGGGCAAGACTTTGATATTGGCTTTCACCTCTCTTCTCATCTAGATCTAGATCTCTAACTCTGAAAGAGTAAATACTAAATTGACTTGGGGAAATACTAAATTGACTTTGCCCCCCCCCCCCCCTCTCTCTCTCTCTCTCTCTCTCTCTCTGTGTGTCTCTGTCTGTCTGTCTGTCTGTCTGTTTCTCTCTCTCTGTCTCTGTCTCTCTGTCTGTCTCTCTCTCTCTCTCTCTCTCTCTCTCTCTCTCTCTCTCTCTCTCTCTCTCTCTCTCTCTCTCTCTCTCTCTCTCTCTCTCTCTCTCTCTCTCTCTCTCTGTGCATATGGAAGGAGAAGAAAAGACTTTGATTAGGGCTTTAACACCTTTTCTCATCTAGATCTAAATCTAGTTCTCCTGCAACTCTGAATGGATACAAAATTGACTTGACATTCCTTTCCTCCCCCCCCCCCCCCCCCCTCCTCTCTCTCTCTCTCTCTCTCTCTCTCTCTCTCTCTCTCTCTCTCTCATAAGGTAAAGGGAGGTGGAGTAAGACTGATTTTGACTCACCTCTTTTTTTTTCATCTAGATCTCGCTCTCTCTCCAACTCAGAATGTGGAAATACAATTTTGACGTTGACTCTCTCTCTCTCTCTCTCTCTCTCTCTCTCTCTCTCTCTCTCTCTCTCTCCCCTCTCTCTTCTCTCTCTCTCTCTCTCTCTCTCTCTCTCTCTCTCTCTCTCTCTCTCTCTCTCTCTCTCTCTCTCTCTCTTTCTCTCTCTCTCTCTCTCTCTCTTCTCGCAAAGATGGCGCCCAAAGGGCTGTGTCCGGCCCCGTATGACCCCGACTTTTGCACGGTAAAAGATACCACGGCACCAAGACAATATGGCACTGTATGCATAGACTCTCTCCGACCATCTTGGATATCCGTGGCGCCCGATTTGTGGCGACGACACAGCCCCCAAGAGCAGAGAAAGCGTGTTAGTCGCAAGGAAAGCTGGTAAGTGTAGGCCACCAAAATCCTGCGGTGCAAGCAGAAATAATGACAATATACAGCAACA
>CM060329.1:1350849-1388349 GCA_030674155.1 Stramonita haemastoma
AATCATTCCTGAACACGACTCTAAACAAAGACCTTGGTCATGTTTCAGTTTTTATTTTCAATTTTATGATTTTAGCACCACTTTTCATAAAGTTTGGACCTTGTGTTTAGAATAAATCAGCTTCCTGTTCATTTTGTTTCATTTCAGCTGCGAGCCGGCTACCCAACCCTAACTCCAGCTTTTCTTTGGGGGCTGAAGGGGGAGGTGGGCTTTTCCCAATGCTCTGACCACCAGTGACGTAATGACCCACCAACTGACTTTTTGTCTGATTTTGAATTCTCATACCAGCATTTGGAAATATCCCACACCACAATGAAGTGTTTATTCCAACATGCTTTAAAAACACACGTAACAGAAAGCTTAATTACAGCTATGCTATCTTTAATCAGAAAATACAGACACCTTTGATAAATTAGTTTTTAAAAATCGGCTTTTTAAATTCAACTTCAAGCCACGGAAGACTACTGGGCGTGAAATTCGGGGTGCTCTTCCTGAGGAGAGCACGTCGCCACATGAGCAGCGCCACCCATTATTTTTCTCTTTTCCTGTCTGCAACTGCATTTTTTCCCCTATCATTTCGCCAGGGACAACTCTTGATGCCGTGGGTTCTGTTACGTGCCCTAAATAATTTTGTGTAACACAGGGATCTCGGTTTATCGCCTCATCTGAAAGACTTGCACCCAGACCATCACTTGAGATTTAATGGATGGGAAAGTTTTTTGCCTAAAATGGGATTAAGCCACCGTATACTTCCGACCTGGACTTTTCTCTTTCTAGGCAGGCCCGTTACCTCTAGACAACCGTTCTAAGTTTTTAAAAAATTAAAAGGGGGAGTCGTACAAAGCTTGTATTTTTAATCAGGAAAAAGTCAGTTGGGTAGTCAAGTGCCATTGGTGTGTGCTCACCACTGGTTTAAAGGTATAACATTATCAATTTTGTAATTGTATAAGTATGCTATAAAATACAGGGGGGAAAAGCAGTTACTCATGAAATACAGGAAAAATTGAAGTAATACTAGTTACAGGGAACATCTTGTTGGTCCTCTACAAAGAACATGCAACATTTTCCTCACTGATTCTGACAGGCAAACTTGGAATTTATCACATAATTATACAGGTGATTTGAATTGGGTTGTAAACAGTTTATCCACACTAATTCCCGTTGGGATTAAAGAACACACTTAACTAGGTTCGGAACAAAATGGATATTTTAAGATAGCTAAAATAAAATTAGCATGCTACTGACAAAGGGAGATTATACTTCTACCTTCCATGGCAATGGAAATGGGAAAACAGCTTTAAACAATAAATATTATAAAATAATTCACACCCAATTTTGACCCTGGAATAATAGGAAATAGGGGGTGGGGGCAGCACACAAGGTGAAGGGCATTAACTGCGTAGTTTTTAAGTCTACCAGATATCATAAAACCATTTCAAAAATAATTTCACATATAAAGGATATGTTAGGGACATGATTGAAGCCGTGTCCTTTAGGACAAAAATGATACAGACAAGCTACACAAAATGCAATCCTTCGGTTGAAAGCGAAAAATGCGGGCATTGTTCGGAATAGTAACATGCAAGTAAACCAACCACACAACTGCCCAGATAAAGCACACAAAAATTCAAGCCTCCAGAATGAATAGTGAATCCTCAAATACCAACCGCTGTTACTGAACATGTAATTCGAAAAGCGTCGTGTCACAATTTTCGTTTGAAAAAAAAATTGAAAAGACAAAGGGTATTAGTTCTTCCTAAAGAGCATTGCCTTTTTAATAAAATCCAAGAAAACGACACTGAATGTTTCAAAACAAAACAAAGATAATTCTGGTCGACGGGGAAAACGGAGGAAAGAAAAGCCCTTTAAATACAAGACAAGCTGTTCATCAGCATTCCTTGCTGAAACGTATACTTTTTCTTCTACTTGAACAAATCATTTACAGCAAAATTAAAAAACAAAAACACCCACAACCCAAAAAATCAGTAGTCAAGTGTTTCGTACAACTGCTCGTAAAAAGTTTACAAAAACAATATAAAAAAACAACAAAACCACACATATGCTAAACCGTTTTCTACTTTTATACGAGACAGGTTTCATAAGAGCACAAAGGTAACAGCAAGAAGAAAGGCTGAACAAAGAAAGCATGACCTGTACAAAACTATTATCCAAACGATCTGCTAGAATACATCATTTCACATTTGCTACACTGACATTTTGGAATACACACATCTAAAATAAAGGTCCATATTTTGCAAAAAAAAATTAGCACGATTGGATATAACAGATACAGTACAAAGGTTGGATAAATGAGGGAAAGTTTGACAATAAATCATGCAGCAATGATCACTGATCTAGAGCAAAGCAAAAGACAAGGAAATAAGGTAACAGAATACACAAATTCAATATTCCTACTATATATTTTACACATAGAATGAATCGCTACAAGTTTTTTCTTATATCAGATATTTGAAATAACAAAGATAAAAAAAACTGCTCTTATGCAAGGCTGTGATGGAGGATAAACACAAACTTGTTTATATTGAAACCTTTCACCTCCATCCTTTCCAAAATCATGACAAATTAAGTCAATGCGGCTTACGGCTGACATCCAGCAATTTAACATATCTTAAAAAACAAAACAGACAGAAAATTAAAATCAATAAATTTCTCTGAGTACTATTTTCAATCTCATTCTCTCTCTCTCTCTCTCTCTCTCTCTCTCTCTCTCTCTCTCTCTCTCTCTCTCTCTCTCTCTCTCTCTCTCTCTCTCTCTCTCTCTCTCTCTGACTTGAGCATCCTACCCCTGCTTTTTAATAATAATAATAATAATAATAGTAATAATAATAATGTATCATGATGATGATAATGTGTCATGATGATGACAATGTATCATGATGATTATAATGATAATGTGTCATGATGATGATAACGATAATGATAACGATGATGATGATGATGATGATGATGCTAATGACGATGATCATTATCATCATTATGATAATGAGGAGGAAGAGGAGAATGGATGGACGATGGGTGGTGAATGGAGGGAGGGGTGGATGGATGGAGGGAGGGGTGGATGGATGGAGGGGTGGGTGGATGGATGGAGGGGTGGGTGGATGGATGGAGGGGTGGGTGGATGGATAGAGGGGTGGGTGGGTGGATGGATGGGGTGGGTGGAGGGAGGGAGGGAGGGTCGGATGGGTTGAGGGGTGGATATGGATGGATGGATGATGGATGGATAGTGATGGTGATGGATGGATGGATGGTGATGATGATGATAATAATAGTATACTACTACTACTACTACTGATAAAAACAGCGCACACACACACACACACCACACACCACACACACACACACACACACACACACACACACACACACCTTGTTCCTTCTAAAACTAGCACCTCCAACTTCTTGTTTGACTAAATTTATTTTTAAAGTGCCCTCCCCTTAAATCTGATCAAGCATGCTTTCTAAAACCAGTACCTTTACTTCTGTTTTCAACTTTTTTTCTACCCCCCCCCCCCTACCTACCCCTGAAACTAATCACAACGTTCCACTGCCTGCCCCTACTTCCATACAATAAAATATGAGTATTGATACTTTTATTGTCTAAAAATAGAAGCGCGTAAAGAAGCTAATAGGATTACATTTTTAAATTCAAATTTTAGTAGCTTTATTTATATATGTATTTATTTATTTCAACTTTTATATCGAGGATAATGGAATAAGCACAAATGTTCTTTTTTATATAGTCCCATGTGTATACAGTTTTGTAAATATCTGTTCCCACCGGCGCACAATGGCCTACTATTACGAAAAACGGAACAGGATTTATCTTTAAAATATGAACACTTTATTATCTCAAAAAATAGGAGAAATCCATCCCTATCCTCAGTCACTACACCTTTCCCCATCCTTATGATATGTACCAGAACATCTGACACCCCCATCCCCCACCATAGCATTCTTTTCACACAAAAAATCTAGCACCCCTTCCCCTACCAACCCTAGCAGTAGTATCTATGATATTTTGTCTTCTATCCCCAAAGTCAGTATGTGGCTGCCTTACTGGGCAAAAACGGCTGCGTACGCAAAAAAATCTAACCACTGATGAAAGTTGGAGCTCTAGCGAAGGAACAATTTTTTTTAAGATATTGTATTTATTATTTTTAAATGATTTCGTGCCTTTAAAACATTGTTAATCACTACTGTCCGCGTAAGCTTTCATTTTGTTTCGTTTTGTTTTTGAAAGCACGGTGTAAAGCAGTTCTGTGCTTATCCATTTATTTTCAGGAAATTAATCGATTTAATTCTCTATTCAACCCAAAAGACAAAAGTGTCTAGCCAGTGTATCAGCATGCACCATGTTGTCTACCTGCCTTTTGTGTCCACATGCAGGGCAAGGGTTAAGAGTTGAGGTCAGTGTTAGAGTTAGTGTTAGTTAACAACAGGGAAGGGTTGTCCGTCAGATGGTCGGTCTGAATGTTAGAACCATGTGGACACAATAGCACATGGACAAATGGCATGTAGCTGTAGACACAATGGTATTTATTTCATGTTTATCATCCTACCGACCTCAGCGGCTATATGTATTCTGCAATGGTATGGGGCTTTAAATCAGAGCCACCTGTTCCATCAAAAAGCTGAGGACATGCATTAGACTTCGGTGTCTACGAAAATTGCAGTTCAGCTATATTTTAAAAAGAAAATGTCTAAAATACTTTTTTAAAAATTGCATAAACTTACAAAAAAATAAATAAACCGTGTAGCCTATTCCTCGAAGTCGGAATGCAACTACCTTAATGGTTGGCAACAACGGTCGTGTATGCACCACTCTTACTATTGGTTAACCTCGGAGCTGTAGCCTACGACTTTAAAAAAAAAATCTTAGCCAGCCCTATTTTTTCTATCCCCACTACTCTAAATGTGCAGCCACACCCCTCCTAAATAACCTTTTCCCCCTCCCCGCTCCTTCCAAACCTTTCTTCTCCCGACATCTATTCCCTATCCGCTTCCCACCCACCCACCCACACCCACACCCGCTATCCTCGATATAAAAAAATAAATCAAATCAAATCAAGCACACACACACACACCACAAACAACCACAAAGTTAAAGTTAAGTTAAAGTCTGTCCCGAGCCATAAGGCTCATCAGGCCGGTGCTTATCCCGGTTTCTGTGGCGTTAAGCGACTGAGAGTCATAGACTCCCCCTGGATAGGACGCCAGTCTATTGCAGGGTTAACCCCCAACACAAGGTTGGTACCCCTTTTACACCTGGGTGGGGTGAGAAAATAGCCGTAAAGTGCCTTTTCCAAGGGCACAACGCCATAGCGGAATAGCTGGGATCGAACCCGCAACCTTTAGATTACGAGTACAACGCCCTAACCACTAGGCCACAGCGGCGGCTACAAACAACCACAAACACCGCCAAAAACAACAACAAAATACACACATCAAAACACAAACAGACACCAACACACATCAAAACACAAACACACACACATATGCACACACACGTGCGCACACACACACACACACAATATGCACACACACGTGCGCACACACACACACACACACACACACACACACACACAGGCACACAGGCACACACACACAAACACAACACATCACAACACACATCTCCCTAAAAAGTTATCTAACACTAATATTTTGTAAAATAAACTCACATATGAAATTTCATAACATCCACATGTTAACGTAAGCTTGATCTTATGCATTAGCATCATGTACATTCGTATGTGTGTCATAGAAAAGCATTTTCAATTTTTTTTATGTCAACGAGTAGAAAAAGCTTTTTTTTTTCATTATTTTTTTTAAATAATTTTATTGATTCAAACAAAGTATATGAATTTCTTTTTTTTTTCTTTTTTTGATTGAAAAATCATTCCATGATGATACAAAATTTCTCCTTATTTGCTTATAGTATGCATACTCTGTTGGATTGAATAAAAACAAACAAAACAAAAAAATTCGACATCAACCCTGAATTCGGAGTGCGTCTACCTTAATGGTGGGCAAGAACAATCACATATGCAAAACTCTGTTGGTAAACCTCGGATTTCTAGCTGAGGAAATAAGGGTTGGGGGGGGGGGGGGGGGGGGGTCTTTTTAACCAATTTCAATAAACACAAAACCAGCAGTAAATAATCACAAAATCCAATCCAATCCAACCTAATCGTGTTTATAGCCCCGCCGACCACATACCAACGGAGCTGTCACCTTGTCAATTTATCTCAAATAAAAAAGTGCAGCTCTATACAGATAAAAACTAGGTTTTAAAACCAACTCTACTGATATTCCTTGTATCAACGCCCCGGCAAACCGTAAGGGTCAGCCTGGATAGTCATACAAATCTTGGAGAGGCGCTTGGCGTAACCAGTTGGTGATAGTTTTTGTTGGTTACTGGAAAGTCCTGTTCCTTGCCTGTAGTGCTGTCCTTGAGAGAGATGTCAAAATATCACATCTGAAAAGGAAAATAAATAGTTGTCAGCTTTGCTTCGGGGAGAAAAAAGGCAAGAGAATAGACAGGGAAGGTGAAAAAAATTATGATCAGAAAAAAGGGAGAGTGGATTGTGGTTAAGGGAAAAGATAGAAAAGGAGTGAGAGAAAATTTATCATTGGGGCAAGATAGTGGATACTTTAGACTCTGTGTGTGTGTGTGTGTGTGTGTGTGTGTGTGTGTGTGTGTGTGTGTGTGTGTGTGTGTGTGTATGTGTGTGTGTGTGTGTGTGTGTGTGTGTGTGTACATGTTTGAATGACAGTGAGTGAGTGAGAAAGAGGAAGAGACAGGGGGAGAGGGAGGGAGGGAGGGAGGAATGTGAGGAAAGATAGAAAAGGAGTGAGAGAAGAGAAAATTTATCAGTCCGCAAGATAGTGGATACTTTAGGTTTTGTGCGTGCGTGCGTGCGTGCGTGTGTGTGTGTGTGTGTGTGAGTATGAGTGCCTGTGTGGCTTTGTGTCTGCGTGGGTGTGGGTGTGATTTTTTACATTTGAAGTTATTTTAGAGTATTTAAACAAATTTGAAACCGACTTTTTCAAGAGTATAATTCCTATCAAGTGTGTGCAATTGTCCTTTATGGGATGATTGAACTATTTTTGACGACAAAATCGAGGTGGAGAAAATTGGAAGACAACAGAGTGGACTGGCCTTGAGTGGAATGACATACTGATGAAAAGCTAAGAACCACAAGGAATGGAGGAAGCTGGCTGCAATATCTTCAGTGTTGGCCCAACAGTCAACCAGACTATGGGATAGGTGAAGGTGAATAGTCACTGTCAAACTTAGGTGATTTTTATTCTCATGGATGAATGTGGAGAATTATTCGGCTATTAATTCTCTCATTTTGCCATGGATGCATTGTCATTCTAGAGCTATGAATAGGGATGTACACAGTGTTTTTGCTTTGTATGCATTGTAAGAAAAAAGCTGCTGCTGTGCATAATAATCATTGTGAATTTAAACGAGGAAATTTGCATAAATGCTCTTAGATGAACTTTTTGCAGGGGTGTTAAAAAATTCATTGATTGATGTTGCATCTGTGGTTATTGTATTTTATATCCTAGAAACTTATGAACAACATCTTTAAAAAATAGTGTTGGGTGCAGCTGGAATCTTCTATAAGGCTAGAACAATGCAATCACAAATACAAGACAAGTATGTCACCACAAGATCAGCACCACCCATTTTTTCCTGTCTGCATGTGTATTTGTTTCCCTATCAGAGTGGCTTTTTCTACAGAATGTTACCAGGGACAACTCTTGTTGCCATGGGTTCATTTATGTGTGCTAAATACGTGCTGCACACATGACCTCTGTTTATCGCCTCTTCCAAAATACTAGCACCAGATCACAACTCACAGTATAGTGGAGGGGGGGGAGGTTTTGACACAAACCTGTTACCTGATCATGTGCTGGTAACTGACAAGTGGCGCTGGATGGCGTGTCTGTTCTTCGGCACTTGATTCCAGTCCAGTTGTTCCTGTAAGCACTTTTAGGAAGTCATCAGTGACAGGGAAAATGTTAAATGTTAGCTCATGTGCTACGATGATTTTATCCTACCACTTAGGAAGAAAAAAAACTAAATCATATTTTTTAAACAAACATCGATTCATTTAATCTTGTGCTTTGTAACCTTTTAATATATTTATTTTATAGCTACTACATTACTTATGTTAAAGCTTTATCTTCAACCTTTATTTGGACAGATAAGTTTTACTGCTGACAGTCTGCAAAAATTAATGTACACTATCTATCTATCTATCTATCTATCTATCTATCTATCCATCCATCCATCCATCCATCCATCCATCCATCCATCCATCCATCCATCCATCCATCCCTTAGTCTGACACTAAGACTATACAAAACACCGAAAAATTATGTTTTCTAATCAAAACATTTTACAGATAATTTCCGTCAGCAAATAGGGACACTATTTATTTAAAGGGGAAAAAAGCGCTTTGGTTACACAAAATAATAGCAGCAATTTTCTAACCTGGATTTTGCCGAAGTGTAAAGTACCTTGACTCCACTTGACGCAGGTACATACATGGACGTTTGCAGTATAGAAGCCTCTGGTGCAGTTGTAGCAGACAACATTGGATGGCGAGTAAGTGTTGTGGCTCATTTGGTACCTGGTTGAAGAGATAAATTAAAAAGAAAATGAGGTAAGAGAAAAAGTCTAACATTGGCAGAACATTATTTGTCTATTAATAAAGAAAAAAAGTTGACCAGCTGCAATGGTGCAGTGGCTAACACACTGAACTTGGTAGTTTACGAGTTCAAATCTCATGAAAAGCATGTGTTTTTTTTAATCGCTATGTTTTTAAAACGACATCCAACTCCTACCTAAAGAAAAAACTACAGGCTTAATAGCAAGACTGGGACCACAAACTAGAGCATGAACCCCTTTACAGATGCAACAAAGAAATGTTTAAACTACAACACTGCACCAACACCTAAATGATGGCTGAAAATTTGTCGAAAACACAAAACTTTCACCATTGAAGAACTTCAGAGGTCTGAGGAATGGCAAAAACAGAGGCAGGAACAACAGAGAATAGCAACAACAACAACAACAAATTGGCAGACAAAAAGTATCAGATCAGAAAGTTCAGAAAAATGTAGAAGTAAAAATAAATACCTTCTCTAGTTTTCAGAAAAGACAGTTCATGATGGCAGCTCTCACACACCTCAGGTCACTGGCACTTGCTTCCAGACCCAGAGCCCTGAAAGCAGTAAGTCATCATCAGTAGACTGAAAAATTCTACATTCATTGGCTTCGATATCAAAGAGTTAATTTCATCCGACAGATTTCACCATGCTTCTTCAATTAATAGTTGAATTCGAGTCCAGCTAGTTTATGGAGCTAAATAAAATATAAAAAAAACACCCAAAACTATTACAATAGAACAAGTTAGTCTAATCAAGTACACTATATCAATAGTTATTCTTTTCAACTAATTTTCAAACAAGGAGTCTTTACTGTCCACACAATCATGATATTCTCTGTTCCAGAGTTAGAAGTTGCCATGTCTACAGCAACCAAACACCACAAGATCTTTATAACCAAAAATCTGAATAACTCATTTTCAAAAGAATGAGAACTTGATTTTCATAAGCATAAGAGTCTGATCAAAAAGAAAGTATTACGTGTAAAAAATATACAGAAAACAAAATCTGAAAGAGCAAAATCAGAACAAAATTTTCAAATCAGAAAAAGATTATATCTAAACATGTAGGATATTAAGAAAATGTCAACTCTAGCTGCACAGTACTTACAGACAGATGCCAGGATTTCATGCAGCAGATGACTCCAAGGTGATGACCCCAGAACCAGGCCCCACGTTTGAAGAGTTTTCAGGATGATTCACGTAACTGACCGCCAGGTTAGGACCCATGTTTGATAAAAGAGGGGAAGGACAAGGAAACGCCTTAGGAATGGAAAAGAAATGACCAGCTCACAATACCTCATGAAATCCGTCTCAAAACCGCTGTTATTTTCAGACATAAGGAAACCGATCAGAAACAAGGAAATAACCAAGTCACAATACCTCATGAAACCGTCTCAAAGTCGCTGGTAGGCTATTTTCAGATTTTAAAAAACACAAAAAAACCCAAAACTTTCAGAACTGGAAGGGAATGACCGAATCACAATACCTCGTGAAAGCTGTTTCAAAACTGTTATAGGGGGTAACGTTTTCAGACCTAATGAAAAATAACCGAGCCACAATACCTCGTTACCCTAATCTTCAAGCCATTGTAGGAGATGGTGGTGTTTTCGGATGAGAAGATAGATCACTGTCACCTGGATTGCCCTCAGATTTCTTGCACATTTTTTTGGCACTATTTTGTATCAACTTATTTTTAGTTTTTATTTTATGTGATTTTTTTTTTTTTCGATTAGTTTTATCGTTTATTTTAGATTATGCCTTACGTTTAATTCATTTTATTTTGATTTATTGCATTTTATTTCAAGTTTAGACTAAACCCTACTTTTCGTTTTTTCTCTGAATGTTTATTTCATTTTATTTTTGTTGGATTTTATTTTAGGTTTATGATTTTATTTCATCTCATTTTATTTTACTGAAACTAATTTTAGTTGATACTATTTTTATTTGAGCAAGAAATACTGATTGCAATTGGAAGGCGCCCAGTGATCATTTGATGACAGCGGACAGGTAAAAAAGGTAAGGTAAAGGTGTCCCATAACTTAGGCGGTCGTAGGGGAGCGAGGCATCAGAGACCTCAGCTTCTCTAGAGGCCAGCATATTGAGGGCGGTGCCCACCCCCTCTCCCTCGTTGCTTTACCCTCTGACCCTAAAGAGGGCAGGTACCCATTTACAGCTGACAGGGAAGCTCTAATAAAGACAAACCATAGCAGGACACAAAGACAAACCACAGCTGGACACAAAGACTGGAAGTTGGACACAAAGACAAACCATAGCTAGACACAGAGACTAGAAGCCGGACACAAAGACTGGACAACGACTAGACGCTGGACACAAAAACAAACTACACATAGACACAAAGACAAACTACACATAAACACAAAGACAAACCACAGCAAGACACAAAGAAATCAAAGCCAGACACAAAGAGTAGAAGTCGGACACAAAGACTGAAGCCTGGACACTAAGACGAACCAAAGCTAGACTCAAAAGACAAATCAAAGCCAGACTGAACTTTAAAGGGGAAAAAATCCGACCAGAGCAGAGGGAAAATAATACACAAGTAAAACAGCTGAGCAAAATAGCAGCTAACTGACAACTGGCAAGCTTTGCATTCATGTTAACCTCAATGATGAACGCCTAGCTAAACTGTTGCAAACTTGAGTCCACAAAGAAAAACCAAAGGATTGGGGAAAAACACAATATTCCAATTCTGAAGTTGAAGGATTGACCCCAAGAAAGCAAAACTCTGATGAAAGATTTTGTTGAAATTTTCTTCTTCTTATACTTTCCCAACCCTCTACAAGGCAACACCATTGTGAATCATACAAACTCTAGCATCCAGGTGTTTGTAGGTGGAAGATTGCAGCAAAGTCTCTGAAAATACAGACAAAACAAACGTGTGTGATGTCTAATTGAAGGGGAGAGAGAGAGAGAGGAGGAGGAGGGAGGGGGAGGAGGGTAGGGAGAGAGGGAGGGAGAGACAGGAAAAGACAGAGTGATAGAAAGATAGAGAGAGAGAGAGAGAGAGAGAGAGAGAGAGAGAGAGAGAGAGAGAGAGAGAGAGAGAGAGAGAGAGAGAGAGAGAGAGAGAGAGAGAGAGAGAGAGATTTTCGAGGATAATGGAATAAGCACTGGTGTACTTTTTTACAACCAATCCAGTGTGTATGTAATTCCGTACATTTTGTCATTGTTCCCACCAGCACACAATGTCCCACTCTTCTGAAAAACGTGTTCGCAAGATGTTCTCCACGTGTTCGTACTCAGGACTTTGGTTTATAGTCCGAAGGACTTTTGGGGGGAGTGGAGTCTGCACTGATATTAACTCCAGAGAAAAAATCCTTTTGAACGGGATTCGAACCTAGGTCACCAGATCAAGTGCACATCACTCTGACCACCAGGCTATCCCGTCGCTATCCCGTCCACAGAGAGAGAGAGAGAGAGAGAGAGAGAGAGAGAGAGAGAGAGAGAGAGAGAGAGAGAGAGAGAGAGAGAGAGAGAGAGAGAGAGAGAGAGAGAGAGAGAGAGATAAAATTAGGAGAGAGATAGGGGGACAAAGAAGAGAAAGAGAAAAAGGAAAACACACAAAGAAAGATAAGTAAAAGTAAAAAGAAAACAAGGAAAAGGGGCAGAATGAAAAATTAAAAGCAGGAAAATGGAAAAGAATAAAGATAAAAGGGAGACAAAAATAACAAAAAACGAGAAATAAAATCTGGAGAAAAGAACAAAAACAGCCACAAAGACAAAAACACCAAGCAGACAAATGCAGACTGGTGAGATTGAACATCCTGAAAGTCGGAATGCCGCTACCTTCATGATGGGCAAAAGAGGGTCACATACAAAAATCTCACCCTTCCTAAACTTTTAAAAAATTACAATTTAAAAAAAAATCTTTTATATCAATGAAAATGGAATAAGCACTCGTGTGCTTTTCTTCATCCAGTCCCCGTGTGTATGCAGTTTTGTATACCTCATCTGTTCCCACCGGCACACGATGGCCTACTCTTCCGAAAAGCTGAACAGGATTTAAGGAGCACTAGCCGACAAACCAACAACAAAACAAAGTGGTCATGTAACTTCCCATCCTGTCTAAACTAACAATCACTGGAGAGGGAACACACACACACTTCCCCCATGGGGATATGGAGGGGGCCTGTCAGTATAAAAAGCTTCACAACCTTCTGGAAATTCTGTGTTAGGAGTTCCTTTTCTATTCACCTCTATGTTTATGCCTTCTTCCCTTTCTTCCTGTTTCTTTCTTCTTGATTGTTTTTCTGCCTTCTCGTCCATTCTTCTGACATTTTACCCAGAAAGACTTAACATATAGCAACCCTCTCCCACACTGAAGTTAAATGTGCTGGGCCTGACTTGACAGGTGCTTAAGGGCAGTGCAATGCATTTTCGCTCATAACAGACAAAACTACTTGCTGTCTGAGGGTTGGATGAAGAACCAGAAAATAACTGCCCCACCATGACCTAATATTATCTGTGCCACCTTATAGCTGGTACTCACAACACAATATTTTGCTATTCTACCTGTGCCTCAATATTTTCTCATGCTTTACTTGAAATAATAGCCTTGAAAAATAAACCAGCACAATAAACAGTTAACAAGAACAACAACAACAAAACAAGCAGACTGACCTGTAAGCTCTGGTCAAAATGGCGGAGCAGCCACAATGCACACACACATTCTTGTGCATTGGTGGCCTTCAGTTTGTCGAATGGTCAGGAAAGTGAGAGGGCTTAGGCTACAGGGCAACTCAGTTCCCAGCATTTTCCTCTAGGGGTGAACATGGTCATTTTGCACGTGCTTCACGGATTAGCAGCAGCACTGACAGGATATAATGTTATCATACAAGCCTTCAACTCTCTCTCTCTCTCTCTCTCTCTCTCTCTCTCTCTCGATAGCCTAATGGTCAGAACATTGGGCTGGCAATCTGAAGACCCGGGTTTGAGTCCCGTCAAGGAGATTTTTCTCCTGGAGTTAACATCAGTGCTGACTCCACTCTCCTCAAAAGTCTTTCGGATGAGACTTTAAACCAAGGCCCCGTGTGCGAACGCACGCAGAACATCTTGCGCACACGTTAAATCCTGTTCCGCCTTTCGTAAGAGTAGGCCATCGTGTGCCGGTGGGAACAGATGACATTTATAAAACTGCATACACACGGGGAATGGATGTAAAAAAGCACAAGAGTGCTTATCCCATTATCCTCGATATAAAAGAATAAATCAATCAAATCAATCAATCAATCTCTCTCTCTCTCTCTCTCTCTCTCTCTCTCTCTCTCTCTCTCTCTCTCTCTCTCTCTCTCTCTCCTCTCTCTCTCTTCTCTCTCTCTCTCTCTCTCCACAATACTTCTTTGCAATTCTTCTCAATTTCTTTCTTGCTTTTGTTGTTGTTGTTGTTGTTGTTGTTGTTGTATTTCTTCTTCTTCTTCTTCTTCTTCTTCAAATACTTCAAATTCTTTTTCAATTTCTTCTTCTTTAGAACTCTTCTTGGAATTCTTCTTGTTCGAATTCTTTTTGCATTTTTTTTCTTATTCTTTGCATTTGTTGGTCTTGTTCTTCTTCTTCTTCTTCTGCAAATTTTTCATCAAATTGTTGTTGTTGTTGTCGTTGTTGTTGTTGTTCTTCTTCTCCTTCAAATTCTTCAAATTCTTCTTCAAATTCTTCTTCTCCTCCTCCTCTTCTTCTTCCTCTTCTCCCTCTATTCTTTATCCTTTTCCTTTTTCTACTTTTCCTTCTTCATCTTCTGCTGTGTTCCTTGGCCATATTAGGTAGAATGTGCAGTGTCATGTCTTCTCCTGTGCTTGATCGTGGGCACAGTTAAATCCTGTTCCGCTTCTCGTAAGAGTAGGACTTTGTGGGCCGGTGGGAACAGATGACATTTACAAAACTGCATACACACGGGGACTGGATATAAATAAGCACATATGTGCTTATTCCATTATCCTCGATATAACACAATAAATAAAATAAATCAATAAATACAATACATTGTGACTCTGCTGGAGGGCTGCTCACTGGTTTCAGCCCACACGTTGGACTATTACAGATTGTGAAAACAAATATGAAATGTAGCTATCTTGTGTCTTTTGATTAGGATTCGTATCAATATGCCTGTCAGTATTGTAATTGCCCTTTAGGGGGTGATTTAAGTGTTTTTGACTTGACTTCACTTTAGGGTAGCTCATCAGAACGTTTATAGAAAAAACATTTTCAGATTTGCATGAAAACAGGCAGGGGAATGGGAAAGGTGGGCAGAAAGTAGGCATGAGATGAAGAAGATAAAGTGGTGAGGAGAAAGACAGAAACAAAGGAGTAATAAAAATTGAAACAAACGGAGTGATAGAAAAGGAGAAAATGGATTTCTAGCAAAGAGTTTGCAAAAGGTTGGGATGCTATTTATACTAAAAAGCCCCAGGCATTCCGTACAGGAAGGGGGATATTTGTTTAGAACTGAATGGAGTTGCAATGAAACAGACCCAATAATTTTGTTGTGACAGGCTATCTTTCCTTATCTTAAAAATCCAATAAATTACTCAAAATGATAAAACCATGCAGGTTAGATTATTGAAAAAAAACCAATATGTCTACTTTATAAAAAAAATAACTTTTTTATGCATACTTTTCTTAATAAGAACTCCTCTTTTGCCGTTGGTTCTTTCACTGCACTAATTGTGTTTATTGTCTCATCCGAAAGACTAGCACCCAAACCATCACTTAGTCTAGTGGATGGAGGAAAAGTTTCGGTACCAAACTGGGATCAAACTACTGCACACTTGCACTATCCGCTTTCTAGGCAGGTCCTTACCTCTAGACCACCATCCACGGAAGCAATTTGAGGCCAAATGTTTGTCTACACATCAACACTGTGCAGTTATATAAGGGTGAAATTGTACTTAAATTGCTTCAGGATTGAATTTTTTTTTCAGGATTTGGAATGTCCAGAGGACAAAAAAAATTGGGTTTCAGGATTGAGAGATTTTTTCACTTTCCCCCATGAGATTACGAGTCCAACGCCCTAACCACTAGACTACCGCGGCGGCTACTGTTCGCCTGAAATAAACAGTAATTGTGAACAAAATAGCACATGTCTCGACTTTTCCATTGAGTCCCTGTAGTCATTGGGGTTTTGCACAGCACAGCACTGATTTCTCTGGTATTGTCTGTTGTGGACAAGTTGACCAACTTTTGAGGTTAAAAAAAAAACCCAAAAAACCCACCTTAGAGAGGCCCATCCTTCTCCAGGCTGCTGGCTACCTACCTACGTCTGCCTGTTTACTTTTTCTCACTTCATAGGATTCAGGATGGCCCACTCCCGACTCTCTACCAACTACAGTCCTGGCTTGACTTTTCCCATAACCCCTTGAGAAATGGCTGGAACTGTACTGTGCCGAGTCTCACAGGCAGTGTGTTACGGGCAGGCTGAACCTGGTGGAGTCCATCCTTCTCCAAGTGGTATCACTGTATGATGCATGCTGAGCATGTTTCACAGTTTGTGTCATCCAAGCCACCAGCCAAAGTTGTCCCAATCTTCAAGAAAGGTGAATGGGGTTTTAAGTGTGCACATCATGTTCTCTATGTGTTTATACAGGGGATCTTGCTTTATTGCCGAAGGCCCTCCAGGGGTCCAAAGAGCTTGTCCCTCATTGGCAGGTCAGTAGGCCAGATATTGACCCTCAGGGTGTGGTGTGTTGGACAGGTCTGGAGGAAGTGTTCCACTGTCATGGGAGAAGTGCCACAGGGGCACACAGCAGAAACACCAATGTGGAATCTGAACATGTGATATCCCAGTCTGCACTGTCCTGTCCTTAGTCTCACTTGGTCTTCTCTGGCCAGGAGGTCCAGGAGGTAGTATTAACTGGGGGGGGGAGGGGGGGGGGAATCCTCTCAAATGGGCAGCTCAGCCTAGACATAAACACATGCCAAATACCTTCACTTTCCATTTATTCGGATGAGACTATAAACTGAGGCCCCGTGTGCGAACGCACACAGAACATCTTGCACACACATTAAACCCAGTTCCACCTTTCAGGAGAGCAGGCCACCTTGTGCCGGTAGGAGCGGATGACAAAATTATAAAAACCAGCATGCACACAGGTGTCGTGTCTAGACACCATCCTTGAGGAAAAATTGGGGAGTTGGAGTCCCCAGGGTGGTTCGGGGCTGTATATGGCAACATTCTGGCGGCTCCTGCGACATTACTGGAACCATTCGTATCGGTCATTGCCTTTCCAATGGATCATTCCAGTGGCGTGAAGTGGGGGGATCTGCTGCATGGGTAACAGTTTGCCCTCCATACTTACTTACCCAGGCTTTGCGCTCCAAAGACAAGAGCGCAACTCCATAGTCTTCTGAGACTGATGGGTGACTACTACTATTAGATGTAGACCCTTATGTAATGGCACTTGTTAAATCTTGTCAAGCATACACATCTTTCATCATTTCACAGACTTCAAATATTGGTTTACTTTTGTTTATTTGTTAGTACATGACTATTAAAACAGTTCAAATAATATATACAATAGCTCATAAAATAATACAGAACAATCACAAATAAGAGTCATCTTCAACTTGCACACATTATGATATCCAGCCCAAATTTTATATTCTATGATACTAACTAAACACATTGTTAATATTAACTAAACATCATTTACCTGACACAATGAGAGTGACTTCATAGAAACAGGAGATTCAATTTAAGGGTACAGAACAAAGAAGTTAGTGTGAAACATTTTCTTCTACTTCTTGTTTGGTATCCTCAACGTCTTGCACATTGCGTTTTGGCATGTGTACGACGTTTGTGATACATCTTTCTTAGTATTTCAACATCAGCCAGCACCCTTATCTGAATACGTATGTCATAAAGTCCAAATTATAATATAAAGTCAAGTCCTGCGTTAATACTTCTTTAAGTAAAATATTGTCTTCAGCCACGAACTTGAGATATTCAAACACAATTTTTTGGTCCTTACTATAGTTATAATGCCAGCTGTAGATTTTTTTTTTTTTTTTTTTTTAAAGCATACTACTTTTTTTCCAACACTAACAGGATGGGATGGATTGTACGCTTGCTGCGTCCAACAACTATTCCATTATAAAGCACAAAAATGATTTTTTTTTAAACACATGAAAAATATACATAGTAGTTGCTGTTTTTGCACTTTCCCCAGCTTAAAATCCTGAGGGCTCACCCAGTGTATGCACTGATCACACCTGGTAATCACTGTGACACTACAGGTACCTCTGCATTACAAGTTCCTAGGTAGCCATACTGACTTCAGAGGATTTTTTTGCTACTTTAAGGAGACTGCAGGTTGTTATGCTAAGAGCTTGTCATGGCTGAAGACACTGTCATCTTAAATATTACTAATTTAATTAATGTCAGCCTTGGTGCTTAGGGTACATCAATAACTTAAAACGCTTAGATCTGGTGCTGAGCACATACAAATGGACATTTTCATCTTTTTGCCTCAAGAATTCTTTCAACAACACCACTATCTTTTCATAACTTTGGGAGGGGGTTGGGATTGTTGGGGGTTTTTGTTAGGTTTCTTTCTTTTTTTTGGGGGGGGGGGGGTGAAAACTTGGTCAAATGTTTAACATCAAGAATAGAGGTCTTTCACTGTGATGCTTCTAAAGCTGAAATGGAAAGTTCTTGTCGGTAAAAAAGGTAAATATGACCTGATATTTTATGATATCAAAGGAAACCCGGTATTCTATTTGAAAAAAACAAACAACAAAAAAACACCCCACAAAAACAAAACAGGCTGCTTGTCATCAAAAACTTGTCAGCTATTAAAATATACAAGTAATTTCTTGAAAACCAGTCATTATATTGTCCTGCATATGTCATTTACATCTACATAATACCTTGTCATAACACTGTCAGCTTCTTTACAAAAGAAATAAGTCCACTGTATGAACAGGAGTGGCTTGGCTTTAAAACTCAAAAGTTAGACAAAGTTCCAAAAAAAATCTACAATAGGTTTCTTTCAGATAACTGCATGTTTGGCCTATATCTTTATTTATATAGGTGTGTGTATGTGCATATGCAAGTTATACACAATTGGAGGATGTAAGGATAACTCTGTAATCACATTCCAAACTTATCTTTTCCATTTCCCTGAGGGGGTAGGTTAGCACTGAGCTCCTAATC
Source organism: Stramonita haemastoma (assembly GCA_030674155.1). Lineage (NCBI taxonomy): Eukaryota > Metazoa > Mollusca > Gastropoda > Neogastropoda > Muricidae > Stramonita > Stramonita haemastoma. The sequence goes on from CM060329.1 coordinate 1,369,720, forward strand.
TGATGGCCAGGTTTGATGTAGCACTGAGTCAGCCATTTAAAGGACTTTCTGCTGGAGTTAACATCACTACCAACTCTACTCCCATGAAAGTCCTTTGGTTGAGATCATAAACCAAGGTCCCATGTGCAAACACACGCAGATTGTCTTATGCACATGTTAAAACCCATTCAGCTTTTCAGAAGAGTATGCCATTACATGTAGAAGGGAACGGATGACAAAATCTTTGTCACATGCACGCTGGTGGTTGTATTCAGACATCGCCCCTGAAGCTGGAATGCGGATACCTTCACAGCAGGTAAAAGCAGTCACATACACTAAACCTCCCCGCTGGTGAGCCTCAGAGCTCTGGCTTAAGAATGGTGGTAACAACACCCAAAAAACCCAGATAACTGACAAGTGGCTGAACAACTTCCTCTTATTTTCTCAACAAAAAACAAACAACTTTAATCAAAAAGATTACTTATAATCAGCATACCCCAACATTTAACGATGACATCACAAAAATACCACTATCATGAATGAATTACCTATCAACACGAGTTGTGCTGAATCCTCTGCCTCACTCCAATGGTATGGTTTGCACCAGTTTCATGAAATTGAAAGCCACCTCTCTCAACTGCCTCTACTCCTGGTGTTGGTTATAAACATGATGACAATGTTGTTTGAAATGAGGGATGATCAAAGATGCTTCTTTGGTAAACAGTGGTCCTTAACATTTCCAATGTAGTAAATGGTAGTATATAAAACATTTAACAGATTAAAACTTCACTACCTGAAACTAATCATTATCATAACAATGCCATTACTTACATGATGACTCAAAACTCACTCTCAATATTCTTCTGAACATTCACTGAGCTGCTAAAACTTGGAGCACATTCTTCTGCAAAGTCATTGGTCTTCAGGCTTACACTTCGACATTGTACATCTTGAAACAGACAAAAAGTTGACTCGCTCAATTTGTTATGTTAGTGAGACATTATTTTCTCTTACACCAGTTGAATAATCCAAGTATTCTGACCAGAGAATAAGAATGACATGAATCTTAAAAGGATTGTGTATCAAAGTGCTGCAAACAGCTCATCAGTGCCAGGTCTTATTTCAATTCATGAGTTTTGTCTGCATCATCTACTATCACTGTTTGTAAGGCATACAGCAGACACACTTATCTTAACTTCAATCTGCAATAGGATTTAAGGTACCAGTTTGACCAGAAACCGGAACTTTCCAAATGTAGCACATCATTAACAGCGCTCTGCAAACAAACTTTGATAAAGGTATTCTCCCTGATCTCAACTGATGCTATGAACATAGGAAGTCGATTTTTTTTTCAGGGGGGGGTGTCACTTCTACTTTTAGGTCAAATACTGGTGTAAGTATGAGCTGCATTGGTAGCTCATTTTTTAGCAAAAAAGAAAAAAAAACTTACTACTTGTGGGTTTAAGTGTGTAAATTTGACCCTTTTTTTTCCTCCCAATTTCATGAGTGCTATGCTGGACTATCCACTCTAAGGTCTTAAAACTTGTTTTCAGTTTTCTTACTTTTAAACTGTCTTGAACAAAGACAAACTGCCAAATATCTACTTACTTTAGGTTTTCTAATTCTCGATCTCCATTCACACTCAAGCATTTGGTTTGTAATCAAACAAGGGGATGGGTTGGGGTGCTACCAAACAGTATGAAATACTCCACACACACAGTCACAGTGAGGAACAAGTAAGTAGGCATTTTTCCATTAACAATAACAGACCATCACAAGCTCTGATCACAGGTAATATCAAGACACATCAAAAGACAGGCTAAAATCTATTTCTTCTGGGATAAAAACAAGCACCAGGACTCTTAAAACATCCCCTTCAGTGTGATCACTCTCAACTCAGGATGATGACGACTACAAGAAATGGCACTTGAAAAGGACTACACTGATGAAACTAATGAGGTCACTGTTCTCAGGATATCTCCATAAAAAAAACAAGTTGCTTTCTCACTTGTTTTCTTTTGTAAATGGGACTTTAGATTCTAAACACCAACAGTTTAAAAAATATATATATATTATTAGCTTTGTGCATTATGTTGCACCTACACACTGCCGAAAACACAAGTAGTAGGAAAAATATGCAAGTTAAAATTTGTTTTAAAATGTCAGAAAGGTTTCTTTTAGGAATAGATCTAAAAGTATTTGCTCATTTTAAAAAAATAAAAGGGATCTGTTGCACTTGTAATTAACACATGAGATATCCTGTCACTCAAAACAAGTACATATCCACATGTATAGAAAGATCTCAGATGTCTGAACAATGGTGCAAGCTTACACACACTTAGGCACAAACACATGCATGCATGCACGCGCGCACACACACACACACAAAACACACTACACACTCAGATTCATCGACTCAACACAAACCTTGTCCCACGTACACTGAAACAGACCTGGTGGGAGGGTAGTCTACAAAGCCAGTCTACTAGAACACACATGCCAGCCTGCCTTCCCTGACTCGCCAATATGGAATTAAATGTCAGATACATGTGCAGCATAAAACGGCACCAAACAATTGCATCCTACAAACAAACCATCATGAAAAAATCAAAGCAGAGGAATGGAAGAGCACTGAAAAAAAGTCCGTTACAAAACAAGAGTACACAGAACATTCACAGCAAAAAAATGTGAGCAAGGACCATCTTGCCCACTCTTTTTATACCACTCCACATGCAAACTATTGTACATCACTGCTCTCTTCATTACCAAGACACTATGGAATTCAGCAATGACAGAATCCCAGAAGCTGCTCTGCATACATACGTACATACATGCATACACACTCACACACACTTACTCACACACAGGGACAAAATGACAAGATTTCAAAGCACTCAGACCAGGTAAAATACAACGCTAAACCAACCAGCTTTTGTTGTTGTTGTTGTTGTTGTTGTTGTTGTTGTTGTTGTTGTTGTTAATTGTAGTGGTAGGTTATGCAAACATCAACAGTGCTTAGTCTTATAATATCTGGCAAACCACGTGTACACTGACACATCTTAAAGAAAGAAACATGTGGAACTGAGTCACGAATTACATGATGGTGTTCAGGAATTCTTCTCATTCAAGTCATTGTGATGAATAAATGATACTTTTAAAAAGATTTTTAAAGTACTAATAATTTCTTAGATTCTTTTTTTAAATCCAATTATCAAGGCTCTTCTGGTAGGAGAAAAGCTGATCCTTGCCTATGAAAACAACCAGATGCTTTACCCCAATGAACTGTTAATTAGTTTTATTATAAAACTGTCCATGCAACAACCTTGCCCCACTCAGTCATATACTGTGAAAATATTGTTTCAACCAGTCTTTACCCATTGAAAAAAAAAATATATATATATATATATAATCCAACACAATCTCTGAACCCATTAAGTTGCCTCTGAAAATTCTGTTGCAACAGTTGGCTTCAATCAGCAACACGTTAGCAAAGGACCCAGGCAACACAACACAGACAGTCTGGAGTGAGGCAAAGTGAACTGAACATCTGCACTGAAGGCCCATCTTCATGTCTGAACAAAAAGGATCTAGTCCAATACTTCAACAGATACATTTCTCTCCCTTAATCATCCATTAAATCAATAGCAAACTGACACCAAAGTGGATATAGTAACAGATCACCATGAAAAAAAGATCACAATGGAAAGAAATGCTTACAGAAAAAGAGAAAAAATACAAGTAAAAATGAAACTTATTTATTTCACAAATTCAAAATGATTACACACAAAATGAAACTTTATTTTACAAATAAAAGAATTACAGACACACAAGTCTCTGAGATTTATGAACGAAAGATATTGCGCCGCCAACATCCAATTTTTCAATGTAGGCAAGCAGTACATGGCTTTCAACAGAGGACTACACTCACACACACTTTCATCATCAATGTGACCACACTACTTACACAAACCCCAGATGTAGTCTATGGAAAGATACAATACAATCATCATCAACTCCACTGCACATTTTGACCAGTTAAATGTCTCTTTTTCCTTATTCATCAACACAATCACTCACTCGATTAAAACCAAACACAAGTATCACTTCATATCCATCAACCATCCCAGAAAAAAAGGAATTATAAAATAAAAAAAAACTACATTATATGTATACACACCTTGTCTTCTATGTTACAAACCTTACAAACAAACTTTGATAAAAACAGGTCTCCATTTTGCGTGGAAATACAAAACTAAAAAGATTATATTCCAACCCACTTTCTCCTGCTTCGAGAAAAGTACTTTGCCTGCAGAATTTAGTAATAAATGATGTAACAAATTTTATCCTTACGCTTTCTATGTTAAAGAATTAACACATGTAAAAATAGAAAATGCCCATGTTGTTATTTACCACCCAGTTCCAGTATCAACTTGTGTTCCAACCACATAGTGGCATGAAACAAGCCCATCTAAGAGGGAATATTCAAGGTGAATTAGTTCAAATCTTTCCCAGTCACAGTTTTCCTTCTCTCTCCTTCTGCTAGGTAGAGATACTCTGGTAGCTAGTCTTTCAGCCAGGACTGCTAACTCTGAGCCCTGCGTGTGGTGTTCTTTGTGGCATGTCACAGAACTCATAGCAAAAAGAATTGTGTCTCAATAATTTGTACTTGCATGTATACATCAAGCATGCAACAGCAAAAGGGGAGAGAGAGAGAGAGAGAGAGAGAGAGAGAGAGAGAGAGAGAGAGAGAGAGAGAGAGAGAGAGAGAGAGAGAGAGAGAAAGGAAAAGCCTTGGGCTACATAGCCACAGATATCCACATAAATCAAGGATTCTTCACAATTTAGCCAAAACTTGGAAAATATACCTATCTCTGCCCTGGTCACTGCTTAATCTTCCCTATAAGACAGGCCACCAAATCCACATCCATCATGGTGCTGACAGCCCTGTATGCACAAAGCTCATAAAAAGGCTGTCACCTCCATAAACATTAAAGCTTAGATTAAAGCTGGGTAGCTAAGTAAACATTAAAACAAAGACACACTACCACAAAAAGACAACAAACCCAGGACTGTAAGACTGAATGAAATCTGCAGTTTTTCTGTCATTATATTATGAACTAACTGATCCCCTAGTTGTGAATGGTGTCTGACAAATATAGATACTGTCTGTAACCATGTCATCAACTGCTTGAAAAGCAAACTTTTTTTCCGACTAACCTGAGAGGAACTGCCATTCAATTTTTTTTTTCCATTCCTCAGCTAAACTAAGAGTTTTGCCAATGGTGATGATTTTGCTTTTTTGATTTTGATTTTGACACTTATTTTGTCATTTGTTCCTACTAGCACGCAATAGCCTACTCCTCCAAAAGGTGGAACAGGTTTTTAATATGTGTGCAAGATGTTCTGGGTGTAAAAAAAAAAAAAAAAAGAAAAGAGAAAAGAATGTTCTGGGTGTGTTTCCACGTGAGGCCTTGGTCTACAGTCTCATCTGAAAGACTTTTGGAAGAGGAGTCAGGACTGACATAAACTCCAGGTTAAAATTCTCTAAAACAAGCGCCTCTGTGAGGCTTGATCCTGGACAGCCAGACCAGGAGCACAATGCTCTGTCCACTAGGCTGTCTCCCCTCACCTCCCCTGTTAATTCAAGGTGTAAAATACATGAATTAAAACACAACTGATCTTAAAACTTCAGTTAGAAAAACAGAAGACACAGCTTGCAGACATTAGGTTTTACAGAAGTCATTTACTACATTTTCCCCTTATGGCTTCATACTCTCTCTCTGTCTCTCTCTCCCTCTCTAAAAAAAAAAGCTATTTACTAGAAGCACATCACCAAATCGGGCACAGTCCAGAATGGAGTCCTAAACAATTTTACTATCCAATCACCTTTCTTGTCCTTTTCACCCAGTTTCTTTTGCAAAATGTGTGGGTTGGTTTGTGTGTGGGGGGTTTTCCATTGTGAAGCCAAAACATTTAGTGCATAATTAATTAAATCTGTCAAAAATGCTTTTGATATCTGCATTTCAAACTAAACCTACATTTCATACTGAATAAGCTTTTAGAAAACAGTTATCTTCCCCCCTGAAAAATCAAAACTCTTTACTTCTGTATGGTAAGAAAGTTACATGATATGGGAAGGGCATGGAAGACCTAATGGAAAGGAAAAGGGGTGTGAGAGGTATTTCAGACTTTTTTTTTATCACGTACCTTTCCTCACATATACTCAAGAAAACGTAGAGATCTTTCATCCATACCTGGCATAAAGAGACTTCAAGGGACAGAATTACGCTACAATAAAACCAACAGACACAAAAGTCTTTACAAAGCAGGTTTAAAACCCTTCAGTGGGAAAGAAATGCTGGGCTTTTAAAAATCATCTGACGGAAAAGTTTGACAACGCAAGTGTTAAAATCCCCTGATCTTCTGACTTAGCATTCTGGCAGGATGTCTGTTAATTAAGTCACACGTACACAGCAGACAAGGTGTGCACACCCATACAATGCCATATGTACAGATGAAGGATGAGCCAATTGGAAAACAATGATCACTAGAACAGCAAGGGTTATAGCTCCATATCTTGGGCTTCATCCTCGGAGAATTCGCTCAAGCTGGAATCGGAGGAAGAATCGGAGCCCCCTCTTGATCTTTTAAAACTTCTTCTGTGGCAAACCTTTGGACATAGTCTGGAGACAGAGAAACAAAAGCAAATACCGGTGACATGCTTTCCCACTGAATGTTTAACTACAACCCACTCTCTGCCCATACCTCATGTGTAAATGATTTCAGAGTGAAATTCTGCTACTTTATAAATGAGCATTCATGAACAAACACACAAACACACAACACACACACACACAAACACACACACACACACACACACACACACACACACACACACACACACACACACATTCTTTCTCTCTTGCCATTTTAAAAAAATGACCGTACTGAAGAAATTGAAACAACAACAATGTCATTCCCTCTTCCCATCATTGAATTTACTAATTAAAGTTAAAGTCTGTCCCGAGCCTTAAGGCTCATCAGGCCAGTGCTTATCCCGGTTTCTGTGGCGTGAAGCGACTGAGAGTCATTGACTCCCCCCTGGATAGGACGCCAGTCTATCGCAGGTTAACCCCCAACACAAGGTTGGTACCCCTTTTACACCTGGGTGGGGTGAGAAAATAGCCGTAAAGTGCCTTTTCCAAGGGCACAACGCCATAGCCGAAAGCTGGAATCAAACCCGCAACCTTTAGATTACGAGTCCAATGCCCTAACCACTAGACTACAGTGGCGGCTAGAATTTACTAATGCCTCATAACAATTACATCCAATTTTCTTAAAACAATTTTTGAATGGTCTTTTAAAAACTGTTTTCAGATTTTGAATGAAAAAATCAACCACTTGATGCATAGGGTTTTTTTTGTTTGTTTGTTTGTTTTTGTTTTTTTAATTCTATGCCTTGGCTAAAGCTTCCAGGTTCACCAATGATAAGATTTTGTGCATGCAGCGGTTTCCCTATGATTAAAAAGTAGCCGCTAACTTCTCCAACAGCTGAAAACCATGAGGAGCAGAGGAAGCTGGTAGCAAAATCTTCAGTGGTGCCCAAACAGTCTACAAGACTGGAGGATAGTGCATGCAGACTTCTTAAATGAATTAAACCAATACTCAAAACTTCTTAGCTTCTTAGCTCCACTCCATACATTTACTCTCTATCAAAGCTTAAAAACACACACACATACACCACCACCACAATCTTAACATGTATGGTCTTGGCAAAAAAAGCCACTAAAATTCCAACAGAAATACTGAATCTGTGTACTTAGGGTCAGGGTTGATATCTCTCTTCCCTAAAAGCGTGACACAAAACTTGACAAAATACTTATGGCAATACGGATACAATGCATTCATTTATCAATGCTGATATCTTCAGCTTCTCCCAGCAGAAAATATGTTTTTACCAGTATTTGACCATAATTTTTTTTTTTTTAAACCAGCAGGGGAAAAAGTGCCCACAAAGTACTTTCAATATGATTTCAATCATAATTTCATGACGCATTTAGAATTTAAACAATATTTATTTTGTTACTAACAAAATACTATATAAGCAATGGGATCCTATCAAGATGAATTTTTTTTTTTTACACTTAGAACTGTTCTTGCTGGTTAGCTCTTTTCAGGCTGACACAGCAAGGAATGTGACTGACAACATACATGTGACCCACCTTGCACTTTCTTTTTGTAATCTTCTGGTTTGTGGAGGTAGAGGGCAGCTGCATCCCCATTCAGAGGGTCCACAGGGTTGGGGTAGGTCAGAAGCTGGGGCAAAAAGGACTCAAAGATGTTGGACAGATCTGAAACACACACCAGACACACACCCATCATGTCAGCCTCCTCCTCATGGCAGAGGTCCCCAAAGTATACAAGCAAGAGTTAAAAGCTGAATTTTATCAATTCTATGCACCCTTGTCCCCAACATCTTGCAGATGGATGAAACAGCCTTTCCTAACCCCCTCACCCACCCCCTTTTCCCTCCTCAAAAATGATTTCCACTTCTGACTCATATTCTGCAAGGTTCCAGTGCTGCTACACCCATACCAGTATCCCAATCTCACCACACACAGCCACATTTGGGTTTTTCTGTCACATTCTCTGACCTGCCATCCACAAAATGCCACCAGTGGTAGGTTACTATAATGCCATGATACAAAAAAAAATATTAATAAAATAATGCCACAATACAGAGTCAGTCTTGCAATCCCAATGACTGCTTGGTGGAGGAGTTTAAAGGTGACTGCTCTGAGCCAACCAACACTTCCAGGATGTCCAGAGGCCACTGACACAAACACCGACACTTACAGGTGCAGCCAGACTAAAGGAGATGCAGTTTCTGGAGTGGTGACCAGCCAGCACAAATCTCTTTGGTCAAGCTTTTCAAAGACAGTGCCCTAAACCTACTGATTCTGAAAGCTTTGGCACAAACATCCACAGACACACAAGTGGAGGAAAACTGATATACAATCACCTTCAGATCAAAAGCACCAACAGCCACACACTATTTTTCTTTTATTGTGTGCATCTTGAGGAGAATGATGACAATGATTCTAAGGGGCATCTACTGACTTGAAGCAATGTAACAAGTGCTGTATTCTACTCTTTCTCTCTCTCCCAGCATAACCAGGACACAACAAAGCCTGAGAGATCTATCAAACACTTGTAGTGTTGGTCAAAAATGGACTATATTTGACAGTATGAATCACACCTACCCATTGAGCAAACAGTACACTCACCTCTAGGTAGAAGCCCACTGGAGCTTAAAAAAATCCTATGAACATATGCCCACAATTGGATTCAACCCCTGTTTTAGCTGCTGGATGTCTCCAGCACTAACTATTGACTGTGCCTAGGGGCTTGTTAGGCCCCTCCCTCAACACCTCCCTTTTGAAACTGGATATCTACGTTTTGTTCACTACTTCGTGAGCACTCACCATAGAGAGCAGTCCACGCTTGGTTGATGACATCAAGACAAACCGTCCCTGACCTGCAACCATAACAATACCATACATGTTAGCTGACCACATGGGCACACAGGCACAGACACATATTCTCTCTGTGTGCGTGAAATACAGAGCTAGTTTGTACTGTGTTAACTACTCGTTGAAAAATTGGGATTTTGTACACACATTATACTACAAAATTCTCAATTTGCAATTTTTGAAATATGCAAAAAATGTTTGCAAAAATGACTGTATTTTAAAGGGAAGGGGGATTGGTTGGTTTGTTTGTTCGTTGTTTTTAACCAAATGCCTTCCACTTTTAATTCACGATCATCGAAAATGGCAATGTACCGCTGACCCACCAATACCATTTTTTCCCTTAAAAGGTGAAACACATCATGCAAAAATATGTTCACTCCAACAAATACATCAAATATATCTTTTCAAAACATGTTCTCTCATATCTGTGTTATCTGTGCTCTGTGTGGGGTGGGGGTGGGTGTGTATGTGTGTGTGTGCGTGTGCGTGTGCGTGTGTGTGTGTGTGTGTGTTTGTATAAAAACTCTCACAACTTATCTCCAAACAAGTGACAATAAAATATATTGCTAAACCAAATGCTGCATCAATTTTTTTTAAATTCCCATTATTCAAATACAGTAGGTTGTTAACCAACACTGAGTTTTGATTTTCAAAATAACAGTAAAATTTTCTCTACACTCCACTCCCCACCCTAAGCAAGTGCAATGATATTAAACAGCAACAACAGATTTATACAGAAAAGATGTGACTTATAGTCAGCAAATGTCAATGACTTTTATGACAGGTTTGGCATGTGTTGGAACTGGCCTCAAAAATGCATATAGTGTATAAATATGCTTTTATGTCAAGGTAAACATTTATCCATTATTACCTCAATGTAGCATTATCACCTCAATATAGTCCTGCCTGCCTGCCTCTGTCTGCCTGCCTGTCTGCCTCTCTCTGTCTCTCTCTCTTTTCCCATACACTCTCTCCAATGCTACATTCATATCATTATTACCATAAAACACTTTCCATTCCAATATTAAAAGCTTAATTAATAGCATGTGACAGTGTATGCTCATGTTCAATATGAATAAACACAAGCAGCTGTGCGAGTAATTAACAAGTGGATCAGGTCATTTCAGATGTTTGAATCAAACAGTTTAACCATTCTTTCAGTAGTTGGTGTTTGGGTTTTTGTTTTTTTAACTATATCATCATCATAGGCATATGGTTTTCCCTTAAACATAGACTATTTTCAGTATTCTTTATTTTCTTCTTCATCAAATGCTCAGACTGCAACTAACGTTTTTTGTGTGAGCGAAAATGACTTACACTGCCATTAAGCACATGACAAGTCTAGCCCAGCACCTCTTACTTTGGCGTGTGAGAGAATTGTAATCTGTTACGTCTTTGTGGAAAAACAGACCACAGAATGGACCAAGAAGGCAGAAAATAGACAAGAAGGAGGTGACAGGAAAAAAGGCAGAAATACAGAGAGGAATAGAAAAGAGGGAATTCCTAGGATAGAACATGGCATAAAAGCATAAACAAGATACAAAAAACATACAGGGCACACAGTTCTGAAACAGAAACAATCAAAACAAAAACACACTTTATTCCCAACTTATCCCCTTTTCCATATCAGTGCACACAGACACAAACAGACACAAACAGACACAGACACACAGACAGACAGACAGACAGACAGACAGACAGACAGACAGACCAGACAGACACACACACAGAGGACAGCTGACAGAAGCATGCAATAGGAAAGGCTGACACAAAATGGTAGAAATCAGAGAAAGGAGTCAAACTTACACTTCATCTATGTTTGGGTGGTAGATCTTATTTGTGAAGCCTGCAACAGAAAGAAAAACCCAGAAAATCAAAGGGCAAACTTAAGCACCAAAATCTGAGAGATTTAGTTTATCTGAAAACACTCACATACATAATGCAGGTACACACACTTGCACTGATAAGCGTACACACATATGCTGATATGTATGTAATACACACATCTAATATAGAGTGAACAGACAAAATCAAAGAAAAACAACAATGTTATACACACATAACTCATATATATATGCAAGCATGAACTTGCATGTGCCTACACATACACCACAAAACCACCATGACACCACCAACATTAACTTTGAACACTGCCATATATTTTAAGGTGTGAAAGCTCTATCCCATGTAATCCCCTGATTTCATCCACAACAAAGATACAGAAGCAATGAGTTAAACCCATGCAGATAGTTTCAATGGCACACAACTTTTACTTCCAAAGCAAACTGGGATCTAACAAAGCTTGCTTCACAATACATTTATAACTACTGTCATGTGTACTGGATTTACCTCAAATACTACATTGTATTAAAAACGAACATTACAACTTCAACAAATCATTATCCAAAATATCACAAACATCTGAAGCAAACTAGAGAATACTTCAACAGAAACTACAGCCTGTCCTGGGAGGTGTATTTCATATTCAATCCAATAACAATAACACAAATAAATGACCACGTAAACAGACCTCAAAACATACATGTGAACAAATACACAAAGCCAGCCCTATGCTACATTGCTAGCCAAAAAACCCCAAACCCGTCCAAATGTCAAACTCATTATTCTAAACTACCTGAGGATTCAGCTGCTGTAAAACACATTTGTTATTGTGGTGGTGGATTATTCATCTACAGATGAGTCATAGTTTAAAGTGGTCTAAGTCAGTGCACCTGCCTAGAGAGCAAGAAGTGTGGATTTGATCCCCGTTTGTACCAGAGCTTCCTCCCCCCCCCCCCCCCATCTACTAGACTTTGAATGGTGGTCTGGGTGCTAGTCTTTTGGATGAGAGGATAAACCAAGGTCTAATGCACAACACACATTCAGAGCACATAAAAGAACCCATGGCAAGAAGCGAGTTGTACCTGGCCAAATTCTATAGAAAAAGCCACTCTCCTAGGAAAACAAATACAGTATACACATGTATGCAGACATCACTTTTTTTGGGGGGGGGGCGGGGGTAGGGGGTGGCACTGCTCTTGTGGCAATATGCACTCCCCAGGGAGAGCGGCCCAAATTTCAGGCAAAAAAAAATCTGCCATGACTGAAAGTAGTCAAATAATACAATACAATACAATATATAATACAATACTAACCATTCTGACAACAAAAAATACCTCTGATACAGTCTGATCACAGTGAGAAAAAATTGACAGAATCATTTGTTAGGCTTTTTTGGTTGTTGTTCCTTTAGTGTTCTCTCTCTTCACCATTTAAAACTCCTTGCAGAGTTGTTTGGGCAGGCACAGAAGGCAAATGCTCCATCCATTCAGCTTTAGTGCTCATCTCCTATGGTATTAGGATAATAGCAAAACAATATCATAACTAGACACAAAGAAGTTCAATTTCTCAATCTTAAATTGTTTCAAGTTATGTAACTGTCATCTTACCAATGGAGGGTGACTTGAAAGGGTACTTTTCTGGCAGGTCGACCCGAACTTTCCACACCCCTCCTTCATAGGGAGCTGAAATGGGATAACAAAAAATAATAATGCCACTTTCATTATTTCTTGCTGAGTAATGGTGGTGTTGTTGCTGGGCATTCCCCAGTTTAACACACTGGAGACATCCATTTAATGCACCGTCTTACCACATCTGGAAATTACTGCAATGTGAACCTGTAAAGTCTAGTGTTAAGTTTCATGTTGGGTGAGAAATTGGCACTCATGGCTTTTTCAGGTATCTTGCCATGTCATAGCAGCCATACTCTGACTTCAGATTTTACATTGTTATACTAGAACCTCACCATGAACAAAGGCAATCCCCACAGTTTCAAAGCACAGTAACACTGCAGTGCAGGTCTTACTACTTCCAGTTTTGTGCTTTGTTTACATTCAACAACTGACTCCCAAAGCCTTTGTATTGGGCCAAGATAAATAATAAACTGCTGTACAATAGATCTACAAACACTTAGAGATGAGTAATAAACTGCTGTACAATATGCAAACACTTAGAGTAGTAATAAACGCTGAATATACAAACATAGAGATGAGAAATAAATGCTGTAATATACTGTAACACTTTGAGATGATAATAAATGCTGTACATATACTTTGAGACGAGTAATAAACTGCTGTACAATCTGCAAACACTTCACTGACTTCAAACTTTTCAAGTCTTTTACAGCCAACAAACAGCACTGCCTTTTCCCATACCCTAACCTTTCTCTTTCTTTTTTATCACAAGCTGCTTCTAAAAGTCATACAACTAATTTTGTTGAACATGTCCAATCTGTCTACAACATGAAGAACTATCATTAGATCTAGACCAAGACTTGGGCACATACAGGTGTCGTGTGCACACATGCATACCCACACCAGCTTAAGGGGATGGGATTGCCTGATTGGTTAGAGCATTGCGCATTGCACTCGCGATCTGCTAACCCAGGTTTGAATCCCAATCAAGGGGATACTTTCCCCTGGAATTAACACCAGTGATGACTCCACTCCTCCCAAAAGTCCATCAGATGAGACTATAAACCAAGGTCTCTTGTGTGAACTCATGCAAAACATCTTGCACACATATTAAAACCTGTTCCATTTTTCAGAACAGACGACAAATTTACAAAATTGCATACGCACAGGTCTGGATGTAAAAAAAAAAAAAAAAAAGCACATGTGTGCTTATTCTATCATTCTAAAAATGAAAGAAAAAGTAATTGATAAAGCATGCTTGCATGTATGCACGCACATGCACGCAAACATCCCCCCCCCCAAAAAAAAAAACAACCAAACCCTACCCATCTTGACTGTGCGCACACACAAACACTAATGGCATGATAAAACTCACACTTGTAAACATATGCATGCGCACGTGCGCACACACACACACATTCTAAAGCACACACACACATCTTAAAGTACACACACAACACACACACACACACACACACACACACACACACACACACACACACACAAACACACACTCAATACAGATATATATATATATATATATATATATATATATATATATATATATATATATATATATATATATATATATATATATACAACCCCTGTGATAACACTAGCAGACACGTTATGGAACAGGAGCCCATCTGTTGTAAACACTCAAGACAGCCACAGGCAGGTGATAAAGCCAGATTCTGTAAACAGACAGGCAGGGGGGAGGTGTCTGACTCTGAGGTTAGCTTTAACACTACAGTCAGTGGTTTTGACACCACCACCCCCCCCTCCCCATCTTCGCCCTATTCTACTTCCTGTATCCTTTCTGCATCAAGCTTCATTCCTAGGGTTTTCCCTCACCTCTTTCCCCTCCCCCTTTCCACTTCAAAAGCAAAAGCCCACACCACAAAGGAACATCTCCAAAGAAAAAAAACCAGCTGGCTTTTCCAGTCAAGCCATACAGTGTGAACTTGCTGCAGGGAGGAACAGTGTAAGGGGCAACCTGCCAGTGAACAAACATCCCTTTCCAAACCTTCAAGCAGTCATCCATCCTCACAAAGCCCATGCTGCCTTGCTTCACACCATCGCTACTACCTTCTCTCCCTCCCTCCCTTCTCCTCCACCCCCACAACACACACACACTCCACACACACACCACACACACACACACACACACACCCCCCACACACACACACACACACACACACACCACACACACACACAACCCACCACCACACACAACACACACACCACACACACACCACACACTACACACCACACACAGAGACCACCCTCCAAAACAAGCCATCGCACACACACACACACACACACACACTCTTACCCCCTTGGCCACATCCACCAAGTCAATGCAACCCTGAACAGCTTCCTATTGATTGCCTGAGAGGCTGGGTGGGTACAGTAGTAACTGGGAATTAATTGAATCCTACCAGCCTAGCAAAGCTGAGGGGGAAGGAGGAGGAGGGATGGTAGTGGAAGGAAGGTGTGGATAGCTCCAAGGAACAGATTTGAGTGGATGAGTGAGTGAGTGTCAGTGAGTGAGTGAGTGAGTGAGTGAGTGTGCGTGCATGTGTGTGTGTGTTGTGCGCATACACTTCTTGTATTCATGCATGCATGTGTGTGTGTGTGTACATGTGCATGCCTTAGTGTTTATGTGCCCATCTGTTTGTCCATAGTATGTTATATGTCATGCATGTGATGTAGTCTGTGAGTGTATGCACCTTTCCTGAAGCAACCAAGCATGGACTGGCATGTACACTCTATTTGACCTGCATTCATACATTAACTATGTGCACATGTTGAATACATTACAACAAGCATATAAAGTACATTACCATACACTGAATCATGTGCATTAAATGACAGGAATATATCTTTCCTTTCCTCAGGGCAGCTTCCTACTCTCAGGATCCCCAATACCACCACCTACCCTCCCTCTGAGTCTCTGTTTTGGTGGGTAGTGGTAGAATGGTAAACAGATCTTCAGCTTTTTTACTAGCAGGCTGCCACAACTGCTACCTTCACTCTCTTCTCTGCCACCGAGTGTGAGCGAGCCTGAAACTACACTGCACTGTTCTGCTCCCTTAGGATGGCACTAGCAGCCTCTATCATCTATGCTTTGCCTTGTTTTGTTTGCATGTTTGCTTGGTTACTAAATTAATATTGGGTTAGCTGGATGGTTGGGATCTTGGGTCTCCACTCCATCTCCCCCCCCCCCTCCCTATTTACATTGAAAACATACATTAAACTCCTAGTTTCAACAACAACTGTAGGTTGACATGCAAAGCTGATAAGCTGTGTGTACATTATACATTGAAGTGGGTATAAAACATTAAGCCAAGGTGGGTTTTTTAAGAATGCTATCCATAACCCCTTCATTAGACAGGTGTTGCTTAGATTGGAAAAGCACTAACTGGACTAAGCCAAGGTGGATGCAGACAGCTGTCCTAAGGTTGATTTTTTTTTTTTAATCTATCCATAACCCCTTCATTAGACAGGTGTTGCTTAGATTGGAAAAGCACTAAGCCAAGGTGGATGCAGACAGCTGTCCTAAACCTCATCATCAACTCATACATGTATGTATGTATTTAGGCTACCTGGACAGTAGACCCGAACCACCATCACAATGGCTGCCTGTAGCCCCTGCCTTCTACAACCACTTGGCCACAATGTCTACCTTCAGCAGATTTGATATAAATAAATTTATTAATCCCATCATCCCAGGCCAAAAGCCTTGTCAGTAACTGCTGTACCTAAACTAAGTCAGTAAGTGCCAAAGCATACATTATAATGTACATTACATTCTAAGATGTCGAGATTGCTTTCAGCCATGACAAGCTCTTAGCATAACAACCTGCACTCTCCATTAAAGGAGTAAAAAAAGAAATCCTCTGAAGTATATCGGTCTACATGGCAAGGTTCTTATTTCAAATAGTCATGGATGTAAAACTTCTCATCCAGTGTGTGCTTTCTATCTCACCTGCCACGATGCCCAGGTGGGATGAGTGAGTGCATGCACAGATATATTCTGGGTGACCCCCAGGGTGTTAATTTAGCTGGGGAATGCACAACTACTACTTATGCATCCCACAATTTTGTCTGATATTTTGCTGGGTGGAAAGCACACATCACACTTCCTAATCTCTATGTATGAAAAAAAAAATCTATCAGCCCACCTAAACAGACATGACAAAGCCACAAGCCATGAATAACAACACATCAAATTTACATAACTAGCTTGGCTGTCATTAGTTGACCCAGAATGGAGGAGAGAGAGGTATCATGAGGGATCTCTTTCATACACTCTTCCCACATGCAGTTACTCTAACACATCTAAAGAAGCAGGTCATACACTCTTTCCACATTGACAGTTGCTCTACACTCTAAAGAAAAGCAGGTCATACACTTTCCACATTGACAGTTAGCTCTAACACATCTAAAGAAAGGGAGTCATACACTCTTCCACATTGACATTAGCTCTAACACATCTAAGAAGGCAATCATACACTCTTCCCACATTGAGAGTTAGCTCTAACACATCTAAAGAAAAGCAGTCAACACTCTTTCCCACATGAGAGTTAGCTCAACACCCTAAGAAAAGGCAGATCATACACTCTTTCCCACATTGAGAGTTAGCTCTAACACATCTAAGAAAGGCAGGTCTACACTCTTTCCACATGAGAGTTAGCTCTAACACCAAAGAAAGGCAGATCATACACTCTTTCCCACATTGACAGTTAGCTCTAACACATCTAAGAAAAGGCAGATCATACACTCTTCCACATTGAAGTTAGCTCTAACATCTAAGAAAAGGCAGGTCATACACTCTTTCACATGAGAGTAGCTCTAACACCTAAGAAAGGCAGATCAACACTCTTTCCCCATTGACAGTTAGCTCTAACACACCTAAAGAAGGCAGATCACGGACAGACACCTTTTTTTTAAGCTCTGCTAAGCAGAGATCTGCTCACATGATTCTCTGCTTTGCGGAGTCTGTATTAACGGAATTAGCTCTCAAGGCTTTCTCATTCAAAGCTAGTGGTGGGGGGTTGTTTCCTTGTTCATCTGGCTTTTTTGGGTTGGTGTGCTTCCTTGTTTGTTTACATTTTTTGTTTCGTTTTGGTTTGCTTGGCTGAATCACTGACTGCTTTCGTTTTGTTTAAATTGTATTATACAACATGCACGCATGCATGCATGCATGCTTGCAAGCACGCATACACACACTTTTCCACTAAAATTCTACTGGGAACAACAGCAACAAAACCACTCACAGTCTCATCTTAACTGAGTCAACCCTACGGATCAATCATATTCAGCCTGTAAATGTAATGACCTACTTCATTCATTACTCCATGATCAACCCCTCTTTGTTCTGAAGTCAACACACATCAAGTAGTTCTAACACAACATATAATACCAGCAATAACCATACACTTTCCTTGTCAAAATACAAAAAAAGCAAAAATCAATGCCTTAAAAAAAAAAAACAATACACACACACACACACACACACACACACACACACACACACACACACACACACACAACACACACACACACAAAGAAACCCACAGCCTTGAAAAGTAAAATATACATCTTTTTCTTTCTTTCTTGTATTTTCTAATTAAGACATT
>CM060329.1:1393349-1450849 GCA_030674155.1 Stramonita haemastoma
GCTGGTAAGAATAGGCCTACAAGTTTCAGGCAGTAAAGTATTTGTCAAATCTGAAGCAAGGGATAGTTTGGAGGGGGGGGGGGGGGGGGGCTGGCACTGCTGACATAATGAATAGTAGTATTGATGGTGTCACCAGTGGTGGCCAAGAGAAACTAAAACTGCAATTATGTCAGGTCTATTTCTGGACCAACACAAAGACTTAACAAGGCAGCCAATTTCTCGACCTCCTTTGGATCGGTGACATCCTCGTTACTATAAGTCTGTCAGAACCATAGTCTGTATACTTTTCATCTCTGTTCTTGAAATTGAATACATCATGGTTCCAATGCCTCTTTGATCCCGTTGTAATAAATTCCAGCCCTGACCCGTTTCGCTTTTCTAAACAGTTGACAAAGGCCGTGAACTTCAGCGAGTTATCGTATGCTGCTTTTGCATGATCTTGTACAAAACATTGAAAATAACAAGAAATGAAAATGTGCATCAAGTGCAAACATTTTTCTTCGGTGCAGCATCATATGGCTAATTTTACTCAGTTCTTTTTTTTATGCACTTGTGACGTGTAAACAGTTTCTCGGCAGCTGAGTGAGCACGGCTGTGACCTCAGCTAGATCGCTGCATCTGCGAATAATTTGTCAGAAAACGGCTTTGTTTTCTATCAGTTATATTTCACTCACTACCTGTTCACACATTTCTCTCAAAAGGATACAGTTTGATGACATCGGTGTCCATTCTACGCTTGCCAGGACTTGGTGATGACATTTTGGGGAATAATTTGCACAAATGACCCAGTAACTCAACTCCCTTGCGAACTCTTCCAAAACACAACAGCTAATGGCGGAGTCTTCTGCTAAATGACGTCAGATCACGTGGAGTTTATTGTCACGCCCATTTTCTATCGTTTTTCCTTTTCTTGAACAAGTTTACATCGACGTCTTCCGTTAGTAGTATCTTATTTTATATATGCTGAGAGAAATTTGTTTCTTATATTGAATTTGATTCAAAAAAGCTTTCTTAAGATATAGGTCAGAGGTCGCCAAGTGATTGACAGTGAACCCGAGCACGCGAGATTTTAGTCAGCTGTTCGATGTAAACAAACCTCTGCACGCCAATGACGGAGAAGGTAATAAGTCTAATGCTAGATGTAACTAATATTTTACACGGGTATGAGCTATATTGATAGTTGTTTGGGTCAGCCCTCAGTCATGGCAACTGGCAATTTGCCTATTGCAGTAAATAAACATAGCAATACCCACATACACACACGAAAATACCATAACGATTGTGTGTATAAACAATATAAAAACAACAAACTGATTCACCTTTCCCTGTCTCTCCGAGAGTCTGTCTTTGATACACCACGCACACACGCTGTCTACATCATTTAAAAACTCTTACATGTCAACAACTTTGTATACACAGTTTTCTTTCCTTTACATACTTAACTAAATATTAACAGAGCTGGAATTGTCAGTGGTGGGTATTTTTCACAATTATTGTTCATGGAGCATACCAGCACTATTAGCATTTTCAAATATACAAAGTGGTCGGGTCATTGAATGTCCATGTGCAAGATGTTTGTGTGTGTGTGTGTGTGTGTGTGTGTGTGTGTGTGTGTGTGTGTGTGTGTGTGTGTGTGTGTGTGTGTGTGTGTTTGCTCATGGTATGTTGGTTTATGGCCTCATCTGAAGGAGTCTTTGGAGAATGTTGCTGGCACCAGAAGAAGAGATCTTCTTGAATGGACATTTTGGCAGGGACTCGATCCTTGCCCTCAGTTTTTGCCAGGTGACCAGTATATTTTTTTCCCTGTTCTTCAGCTAGAGCTCCAAGATTCACAAGTGGTGAGATTTTTACATATTATATGGTCATGTTCCCCCCCCCCCCCTTACCATTTAGATAGCCACATTCCAAATTCAGGGAAGGTCACCACTATGACTGAGAGCAATTTCAGAACTATCCTGGGTGATTTATTGTCTTCCCAGCACCTCCCCCTATGTGAAGACAGTGATCAGTCTCTCTATTGGCTTTATGTTTTTGAATCTACTAAAACCTAAGTAATTATTGTTATTATTGGTGGTAGTGATGGTGATGGTGCTGTCTCTTGTCACTGTCAAGAGATAGTTTCATATTCCTCTGTTATTTATTTGACAGTAATTGATATAAGTGACAGAAGGGCGTGATGATATTGAGATCCACAATGGTTTGTGGTGATGCAAAACATTTGTATATATCTGCCACTGTTGATTGTAATTCAGGCTTAAATCAGGCCCAGAAAACACAGACACATGCTGTGCTTTTGAAACACATGAGAAACAATCTGAAAATTGCATCCTTCCTCTGTGTGTGGTGTGTGTGTGTGTGTGTCCTCGCATGCATGCACACACGCATCTGTGTCTGAGTTCTTAATGCAGCTCTTTTCTTTTTGTATTTGGATGATGATTTTTTTTGGTCTATTTCAGTAGTCAATGTGTGCACATTTGTGGGACGCAGTTACTCCACAGCACAGTATTTTGGATAGTTTTCATGAATCTAAAAGTACCAAATATGTCTCCCTCTCCTTTGCATTGATCAATTAGACAGCTCAGTCTCTGCAGTGAAGGTGGCAGCAGCAAGCTACTGGTCCTCCAAGTTGTCACAGGGCTTCCTGGTCACTGGGGTGGTGTCAAATCCAGGTCTCCTTTTAGAGCCCCTTGTGTAGCAGGCAGTACTGTACCCTATGTTCTGTTGTCTGGCTACTGCTAGTATTGTAAGGACAGAGTTCTGTATGGCCTGTGTGGAGTCTTGTTTACATAGAGTAGTTTAAGTGAAACAAGCATCATTGGACTACTTCAATTTGTGATGTTCTGTTCTTTAGGATCAGCAAGACTTAAGTTGTTTTATGTTGATGTAGCTTTTTTTCAAGTTCTTTTCCAGAAATTATTCTTTTTCATACTCACTCACACACAACACCACACACACACACACACACACACACACACACACACACACACACACAAACACACACACACACAAAACACACACACACAATGCACACACACACACACACCACACACACACACACACACACACACACACACACAGGGGGACGGGATAGCCTAGTGGTTAGAGTAATGTGCTTAGGATCTGCTGACTTGAGTATGAATCTCATTCAAGAGGATTTATCTTCAAGAGTTAATATCAGTGCTGACTCCACTCTCCATAAAAGTCCTTTGGATGAAACTATAAAACTGTGAACGCACACAGAACTTCTTGTGCACATGTCAGAACCCATTCCGCTTTTTGAAAGAGTAGGCCATTATGTGCCAGTGGGAACTGATGACAAAATTACAAAAACTGCATACACACAGGACTGGACGTAAAAAAAAAAAAAAAAGCACATGAGTGCTTGTTCCACTATCTTTGAAACAAAAAAACATTTTAAAGATTAAAAATAAAAACAAGAACACACACACACACACACACACACACACACACACACTTTTCTCTATTATAAATAAAGACAAATAAAAAGTGTAAGCAAGAAGAGAATGTCTTGAAAACAAACACAAACAACTGGCTTTCTTCCTTAATAATTCATTCTTCAAAGACAATTGTATTTACTTGTCTCAAAAAGGCATCATGAACTTGTGTACAAACTTTTTTTAAAAGATTAGAATGACCACAATCCAAATATATTTGTCCATAAATTGTACAGATAACAAAACCTATTAACCGTTAAAGTATAATTAATTGATTCTCCAGTAAAAACAATAACTAAGTAACATAATTTTTGTAAAAAACATTGAAAGCATAGATACATAATCATGAAATATCTCTCTTTGATACAAAATACAGCAACACCATTATAGCAGTTAAAAATTTTGAATGAAAGCAGATGCTATATTCCGGATAACAGAAAATTAACTATATTCTGAATAAAAGTGAATTAAATTTTTAGATAGATCCCTGCAAACCAATCATACAGCGTATCCTAAATACTTAAATATGTGCTTAGCTATTAAAAAAAGAGAAAACACACACACATTTCAAAAACAAAAATTACTTATGTGGGCAACCTTACAAAAACCACACACACATTGGGACTGGATGCAAAAAACACACGAGTGCTTATTCCATTATCCTCGAAAGGAAAGAATAAATAAATGAATAAATGTAAAAAATTAAATCCCCAAAATCAAGGTACCCTTCACCTTTCAACAAATGAAAAAGTAGTGTTTAAAAAAAAAAAATATACAGATATAAAAAAAAAATCTGTTTCTGTATATCTCCAGCTTCTCTGCACCTTTGACCAACTCTCTCTCTTTTGTACATATCATGATCTCCTGAATACTGTTATCAAAACTTTTGACTGTTTGTGGTATAGATTTTGATCACAGATCCATTTAGCAATATTGTAGTTTCTCCATGCATTTGTTGTTTAAATTAAGTAGAATATTGAGCACCTTCTAAATCATTTAAATGGAGCAAGTGAAAGATAAAAGTGGGCCCTATAAATGTTTGACTAGCATTTCTGTATAAACTGGCACCCCCTTTAAAAAAACAACAAACTTTATAAAACCTTTCAAAATGGACTATAAAGTATCCTTTGTTTATGTCAGATATTAAGATTCCAATACTCTTTTCAGTGGACTGTATATGACTAAGAACTGGAAAATGCAGATTAGCAGCAAAACAAAAATCCTGTAAAATTTTATTTAAAAAACAAACAAACAAAAAAACCCTGTTCTACAAACTATGCTGTTGCCCTTGTTTAAATAAAGAACAAAACCATTTGAATATTATATCAGTATGAGTTACAAAAAAATCATCTCCATAGTTTTGCACAACAAAATGTACTAAACAAAAAACACGCTCACAATAAATTAAGACACAAATTCACAGGAGATAAATCAAAAGAAAATTTGCAAAATACTCTTCAATGGCATTGTTGAAAAACACTAACAGCAGTACAACCATTTCAATGATTGTTAAAAAAAATAGTTAAAATTGTGAAGAGCATCAACACTCTAACTCTATTGCAACATGTGACAATTTTCCTTTTTAAAAAATGTATTTATAATGTGTTGCAGGCATTAAACAACAAGTTTAATACTATAACAACTGGTATCTTCTGCCCATTTCAAACAAACGCACGAGAGCACAAGACATCAATGTGATTAAATCAATTAAAACATTGATGCAATATGCCAATCTCTCAGACTGACTGGATAGGGAGAAGAAAGTTAAGAACCTGTTTCATGAAGAGAAAATTGTGAAAATTAGGTAGTGCAGAAGCCAGAAGCAATCACATCAGATCAAAGTTAGGTAGACAAAAACACGAGAAGTACATCTTTTAAGCAGATAGGCTGTTGTGCTGTTACATTGAGACTTTGGTCAATATATGCCACATTACTGATTGTATCTGCATACCTAAAACTAGAACACAGGCTATCAAATATACAATAAATCATTACACCATCACAATTCAAGCATGAAATGTTTTCACTGATGAATATCCTGTGTAATCATTCATTCAACTGATGTTATTATCAAGACTGTAGATGTTATCATCAAGACTGTAAAGCAAATGTTTTTTTTAAAGTTCTTTGAGTAATGAAATGTGTGTATATGTATCATCAAAATCAGACAATGCTGCCACAGGATATATATATAAAAAAAAAAATGACATACACAATGAAACAAACAATGCACATCAGTAACAATTTCACACAGATTTGTAACTTTTTTCCCAAAAGTAAACACCTGCCACAAATATTTTTTTAAAAAACCAAGAAAAAAACCCACTTGCAGCCAATTCCATGCTTTATTGCACATTATTCCGCACCACAAGAGATGGCACGTCAGTTACGCAGATTTGTCAGTTTCAGTACCCATGACCACTGGCAAGGGAGATCATTGACAGATATAGGGGGTATGCTGATTGACATGCCGTGGTCCTGTCCCGTTTCCCAGTGGAAGTTTCCGGGATATCCCAGCATGCTGACCGTGGTTTGGGGCGAGGGTGCCGGGGCACCTAGGAAGATTGGCTGGTTCTGGAAATCCTGCAGAATGGCGTAGACAGTGTAGCTGTCTGTGGTGTTCCTCTTGGTGTACCTGCGCATATGATAATAACAATGATCATGGTAATAATAGTTGTTCTCTTTATTATTATAAACAGGAAAGTCATTATCATCCTTATCATCATCATCATCATCATCACAACAACACACACACGCATGCATGCATGCAGCACAGCAAGCACACACACAACTCAGCACACATGCAATGCACCCCCGCGCACACTCAAAACAACACACACAAGGATTTTTCTTCGGGAGTTAACATCATGCCAACTCCACTCCCACCACAGTGCTTCAGAATGAAACTTTAATCAGGTCCTGTGTGCGAATGCTCACAGAACATCTTGCTCACACAATAAATCCCATTCTGCTTTTGAAAGAATTGGCCATTATGTCCCAGGGAGAATGAATGACAAAACTGCTAAACTCACAAGGACGGATTAAAAAACACATGAGTGCTTATTACACACACACACACACAACACACACACACAAATCACACATAAATCACACACACATTCACACACACACCACACACACACACACACACACCACACACACACACACACACACACACACACACACACACACAGCTAAGACACAGCCTCTATCTCTCACCAGACTCCTGGTCTCTCTGTGTCATTCTGATGGGACCAGGGATGGGACTTGTAAATGGCCTCCCCGTTCACCTGCAGCCAGGAACCAAGCTGTCGCAGGCGCTCTTCAAAAATGGGATCGATGATTCCGCTGTGCGTGGGACCCACATTCACAAGCATGTTGCCTCCACAGCTGAAAAAAGACGTTGAAGCAGCTGGTTCAAATTCTTGTATTGATAAAATTCCTGAACTATACACATTACACAGCTGTCAGTTTCTCCCACTTTCAGCTCCTCTCAGCTGCTAGTTAATCCATCCCATCCTGACCCAGATCGGGCCATCTGGTGCTATTTATAGCAGGAACTGACCACACTTGGCCTTGATAAAAGGAAAGGGCATGCTTTATTTAGTACTCTTGACTGAATACTGTTGGATTTGTGTGCTGTGTTTGTATAAATGAATTACACACGACTATCTGCTTTAGTTCATGATAAGAATTATTCAACTGTTGTTGAATACTGTGAAGTTATCTGTCACAACAAGTGTACGTATATTATGTCAGGACTGTTAGGCCTATAAGTTTACCTGTTGTCCTGTCAAGTATACTTGCGTTTTTTGGGAGGCTTTCTTTCTTAGATAAAAATCTATTTATCTGTTTAAACCAGGTGAACAAATAGTAATGTTACAAAAGTAAGTGTAGTTGACAAATTACAACTCTATCAAAATTCTTAAAACAACTTCTCACTGTTTCAATTAAAGAAATAAACAAAAGACAGGGAAAAAAAAAACCCAGACACCTTTGAATGATAACATTTGGAGTACCACGCAGTTTGGATATCACATCTTTGCTATAACGTAATAGAGACATTTTACTTTTTAAAAAAATAGAGAAAAAAAAGAAACAAAGGTACTTTAATGTCTAAGACGTTAATGTTGCATTTTCGTTTAGTTCTGTAGCACCTGGAAAGCGGTGTGTGTGTAGTGGTAAAGGGAGTGGTTAAGGTCCTGTGCCCAGCACCTTGGCTCCAACGCAAAATCTTGTCTCACATCCCATCAACCAAAAGAAATCTCAGACCTATGAAAAAAAGATTTATTGAGGTTACAGTAAAGTTTGGTCACATATGCAATATCTCACGAATGGTGAACCTCAGAGCTCTAGCAAAGGGGAAAAAAGAATTAAGTTTGTATCAGCGTGCCATGATCACATTTACTGAAGGAAATCACCAACTAATATTTAAAAAGTTATATAAGTTATCATCAAGCACATATCAGCATCTAATACGTACACATGCAAACAAAAAAACAACCCCAAACAACTCCAAAACCATATTAACAGAAAAACCCCCAAAACACACAATAAACACAGACAGACCTGACAGTGGAAGCCAAGGTTTCCAGCAGCTCCTCCATTGTCAGAAAGTCGCTCAGTTTCGCTCGTCGCCTGAATCCCCATGATACTTTGTCCAGCGTCATGGCGTTCTCCCACTTGTGCTTCTGAAGTGTTCCTGCCCACAATCAATGTCTTCGTTTTTAAACAAGAAGAGATTTCAAAGAGAGCAATCCTCTCCCATGTCTGAAGCTGCCTGACGGTAGCTCAACACATTTTCGCTCATGTGACAGACAACAGTAAGTGCTGTTTGAGCGTTCAATGAAGAAGAAGAAGAAGAAAAAGAAGAAGAAGAAGAAGAAGAAGGAAGAAGGAGAAGAAAAAGAAGAAGAAGAAGAAGGAGAAGAAAAAGAAGAAGAAGGAGAAGAAGAAGAAACAAGGTGATGATTATGCAGTTTACTGTTATAAAGCTGTCAGTTTTTAAAGTACAAACAAATATTACTTGCACATAGAACCCAGTCTAGTATTGTAAAAAAGAACTGCCCAACACAAATAAATATAAATCGGAATAAATTGTTACAATTGCCATTTGATAATTAAAGTTTGCACTTATACCAAAATGTTCTGATTTTCTTGTGATTTTGATTGAGTTCTGTCAGACCTGAATCAAAGAAACAAAACACAGTCATATTAAATGTGACTGAATGGTTAACCCATGTGAAAAAAACAGTTTTTCACAACGAACTACCTTTCTTTCTACATTTTATGTTATTGATGCGAGTTACAATGCATTTTTTTTCAAGCCTGCAAGAAAAGAAAGTTGGAAAGAACTTACTGTAATGCTTTATAAGAGTTTATATAATTTTGCTGTTTTGGGTCAACCAACCTATGTTTACAGGATTCTTACTTACACTCACAAGATGATTTTCCAAAGAAAATTTTAATTTTTAAATATTCCCCATTATCCATACAACATAATGCAATGCAACACACTGAAGTGCAATGCAATATAACATGATGGGATGCAATGCCATGCTATGCCATTCCACTGATGTTAACCCAGGTTCAAACCCCATTCAAGGTCATATTTTCCCTGGAGTTAACATCGGGGCCCACTCCACTCCCAGTAAAGTTCTTCAGATGAAACTATAAGCTGAGGTCCAGAGTGTGAATGCACACAGAACATCTTGCGCACATGTTAAAATCTATTCCGCCTTTCAGAAGAGTAGGCAATGCCTGCCAGTGGGAACAGATGGCAAAATTTCAAAGCGACATGTACACTGGTGATGTGTTTAGACATCATCCCTAAGGTGGAATGCAGCTACCTTAATGGTGGGCAAAAACGGGTCATGCACAAAATCTCACCATTAGTGAACTTTGGAGCTGTCACCAAGGAACACAAAAATCCTAAAAACCCAACAACAACAACAAAAATAACCCTAAACTTAGAGAAACACTTTAAGTTCAAGTAACAGAAACTGAGACACTGGCTGATGTCACGATGTACTTACTCGCGCACATGTTAAATCCTGTTCTGCTTTTCCTATGAGTAGGCCATTGTGTGCCGGTGGGAACAGATGACAAGATTTACAAAACTGCATACACACGGGAACCGGATGTAAAAAAGCATATGAGTGCTTATTCCATTATCCTGGATAAAAAAGAATAAATAAATAAATAAAATAAATAAATACCTGGATTGTACCTGTCTGAGCAGGTAAAAAATCCCCCGTGATGACACATCACTCCACTGCCCCATCTATCATTTGTAACAACAGTGTCTTTGACTGGGCTGCACACAGAAATTGGCTCCAGTTAGCAACTGTACTGTTCTTAGTAAACATGACACCAGCGCTTTCATACAAAGTGAGGGCAAATGTTTTTAAAAATAAGAAAAAAAGGAAAGACAAAAAAGGGCAAATACTTAAGCCATACAAAGAAATCCTAACAGAAATGCCAGACAACTTATACAGAATAAATATTCAATACTCAAAATAACATCTTTCAATTGTTTGTCTTAATCTTTTTTTCCACTCACACACACACATGTGCGCGCGCAGCGCGCACACACACACACACACACACAACACACACACACACACACACACACACACATTCACGACCATCAATCAATCCACAAAGATATACAGACAAAATGTCCAGTACCTGGAGTTGTAAAGCCAAGCCAGAAATTCGCGAGACTTCCAGTAGGTGTCCTTGGCTGACCAATCCCCATCGCTCCACACAACATCAGGCTTGTACGTGTTCACCAGCTCGTACAGCTCTGGCAATGTCTTTCTCTGGAAAAAAAAGAGCAAATTTTTAACAATCTGCTTTCTTTTTTTCTTTCTTTCTTTCTTTCTTTTTTATTTCTAGGATAATGCAATAAGCACTCCTGTGTTTTTTTACATCCAGGCCCCATGTGTGTGCAGTTTTGTCAATTTTGTCATCTGTTCCCACCTGCACACAATGGCCTCCTCTTCCGAAAAGTGGAACGGGTTTTAAAATATGCTTATCATTTGATTCAGTTACTTTTTGATACACAGCAGTAGTAGCAATGAAATACAATGAAGTTTGTAGTTAGCTTACTAACGGTCAACTACTATACATGGAATGATAGGGAAAAAAGTCACATACGCAAAAATTTCACCCTTGTGAACCTCAGAGCTCTATCCAAGGAATGAAAAAAAAGTGCGAAAAAATCCCTTTTTCTAAGCAAAAGTCAACAACTACACACTAGACAAAAATACTTAAAGAACATGGGTAGGCTTTTTGCAAATGTAATGCCATGTGCTCTGTGTTAAAAGTAATAAACCTTAGAGTTTTCTTATCCTTTTTGTTTTTTGCTGTTTATTTGTTTTTGCCAAGATGGAAAAACACTGAGATTTATTCAGGTAGGTAGCGAACGATATCAAATTTTGGATCTGAACACCACTGCTCCATGTAATGCTGTACACATGCCCATCAAATCTCCACATGTCCTTCGCATTTGCCACAAACCTTTTGAAAGATCCTGCAGAGGGAATTAATACTTTCACAGCCCAAAGTTTTATACAACACATTTATTCTACAACAAAATAAATCTTATGTCGTGACAAGAAAAATTCAGTGGACTAAACATTCAGTAATATGGTCATGGGCTGATCAACATGTGAAATTGTGTATTGTGTATCTTCCACAAGGCGACTGACTCAAAAATCCTTTGGATGAGACTATAAACCGAGACCCTGTGTGCGAACACACGCAGAACATCTTGTGCACACGTTAAATCTGTTCCACTTTTTGTAAGAGTCGGCCATCGTGTGCCGGTGGGAACAGATGACAAGATTTACACCACTGCATACACATGGGGACTGGATTTAAAAAAGCACATGGGTGTTTATTCCATTATCCTCAATATAAAAGAAAAAATAAAAATAAATACATAAAAACTTACTTACGTCCACAAACTCCTGTGTGGAGAAATTCTTGGCCTGGTCCTGCAGGAAGAGAGGGTTAAACCACTCAAACAGGGAGTGGTACAGTCCAAAGTGGAGCTTGGTCTTGGACTTGATGGCCTCTGCAAGTTCGCCTGTCAGCACAAACACACGGCTATCAGCATGAAGGACTAATGATAAGGAAGCCTTTCAGATATTATATTTCACACTTTAGAAGGCAGAAATGACTGAATGAGTTTAACATACATGCCCAATTGTTGATTAAAACCAAGGTATCATATTTCACAGTGTAGAAGATAGAAATGACTGAATGATTTAGACATATGCTCAAAAGAGTATTCATGCATACTTCACGTGTACATACTTCAGGTAGACAAATGTATTCTGAGCCACTTGTGCATGCTCACATATGCAGATATTCATACACACAAATGCAAATGTAGCCTGCATCAGTGTAACATCATACCTTTGGGTTTCATTTTTCACTTTTCCCTTCATGCTATGTCAAAGAGAGCAAAAATGCAGAAAACCAGTTTTCAAGGTAATCTAGGAAGCTCAAATTATAATCATGCCGTTAAGGTAATTTAAGCAGAAACAAATACAGCATAACACAAATTAACTTTCTAAAGGACAGTGTTTCACCCTGCATATTTGCAAAAGATACGCTTTCTATGCCACAAAAATAAAGGTAGAATATGGCTCTCTATCAGCTTTATCATCTTAAGATTTACTAGTGTAGAATGGCAATGAGATATAAAACATGGTGGGAAGTAAAATAGTTGGCTAGCAAGAAAATAAAAAACAGGGTCCACTCACCTACAATATCTCTGTTTGGTCCAACATCCATGGAGTTCCAATTAAATGAATACTTGGAAGGCCAGTTAGTGTAGCCTTCATGGTGCTTGCTTACAAACACAATGTACCTGAAAGATGAAAACAATGCCTTATGTACCTACAACAAATTATGACATAGACGTTGCTTTGATTTCTCTGTGTGTGTGTGTGTGTGTGTGTGTGTGTGTGTGTGCGTGCATGCATGCATGTGTGTATGTATGCATGTGCATGTGTGTAGATGTGGTGACAACACACATTTCTCTTTTCTTCTCTGTGTTTCCTTATTGGATGGGACACACAGCACCTGGTCTTCTTCTGTGCTTGTAAACTTGCTCTCTGTAGGAGGTCTGCCTGCTGATCTTACTTGACACATTCCAGCTGCAGAGCAGCTCTTTTTTTTTTTTTTTAAATACAGGATGCATACTGGGTATGCTTGTGTTTAAATAACCATGAATTACAGGACTGTCAACTTGCTTATTTAATCTTCTGCATGTGTATAACTTGCAGGTCTGCATTGTCAGGTGACCAGGTAGATTGTAAAAACCCTCACCTTTAATCCACCAGGCACCACTGCTGAGATTCAAACCCATGATTTTATGGTTCCACTGGACAGGATAGCTCAGTGGTCAGAGCGCTCGCGTTCCCCCAGCCAAAGTTAAACAGCATTGAGCAGAGTTGCCAATTGGATGGGTGGCCGTTTGCGTGCCTTGGCTACAGTACAGTTCCCCCTAGTTCACCCAGCTGTAAATGGGTATCTGCCCTCGTTAAAGTCAGAGAAGGTAAAGCAGCGAGGGAGAGAAGATGGGCACCACCCTCAACATGCTGGCCCCTGGAGAAATTGAGGTCTCTGACGCCTCGCTCCCCTACGACCACACAGATTATGGAACACCTTTACCTTTTTTTTTTTCACAGGACAGAAGTCAAATGATTCTGACAGGGCCAGGATAGCCTAGTGGTTAGTGTTGCACTTGCAATTTGATGGCCCTGGATCAAACCTGGGTTCAAGCCACTATCATGATGACTGTTCAAGGGAACTTTTTTCCCCTGGAGTTAACATCAGCACTGATTCTACTCCCCCCAAATTTCTTCTGATGAGACTACAAACTGAAGCTCTATGTGTAAACACATGTGCAACATCCTATGCATATGTTAGAACTTGTGCTGCCTTTTGGAGGAGTAGGCCATTTGTGCCAATAAGAAGAGATGACGAAATATGTATATTTTTAAAAAATGCATGCACACTGGTGTTGTGTTTAGACATCACCCCCAAAGTTTGAATTCAGCTACCTTAATCAAGGAATGGTGAGGGAAAAATGGTTGAACACAAAAATCTCACAGCTGGTAAACCGTGAAGCTCTAGTCCAGGAATGAAGACACCAAAAACAAACAAAAATAAAACTCAAACCACCACTCCCCCTGACCCCCCCCCCCCCCAAAAAAAAAAAAAAAAGAACAACCTCTGACAAAACACCCCAGTCTTGACCAGCCGCCATGGCGCAGTGGTTAGCGCCGTGGATTCCGGACTGGAAGGTCACGGGTTCGAATCCCATAAGTTATAGGGATTTTTCGGGCTCCGGCCGGCTCCTACCCAGAGTGAGTGTGCTGTGGGCTCAGTGGGGAGACTGGGACCACACAGTCGAGCTTCATCCACTTTATGGATGTGAATTTGAGAGTGTTGCTCAAATTACCTGACCAACACTGCAGGTGTCTGTATCTCTCGGGCCTGGTTGACGCCGGGATATATTATGACAGTAAGCGTAGAGAACAACCCTGTCAAGTAGTCTCAAAGCGGATGCACCTCCACAGCAGCATCGTTACATCATCCTCATCATCATTGATCATCATGCAATAATAAAAATTGCCTCTGATTCGGTGGCCTCCGTTGCTCTGGTCTCATGGTGACCTCAGATTCGGTTTCCCCATACGCTTCTGTGCCTGTGGTGAATTTGTGTCAAAGCCTTTGGGGTTGGGGGTTCGTGGGGAGGCGGTCGTTGGAGGAACGTTGTGGTGGTCGCCACCTTGGGTGGGTGACTCACTCAGTCTGGCTCCGTGACTGAGCTAATACTGTCATTAGTAGGGGCTTAGTAGGTGGTGTCCTGCGTATGTTAGCTCAGAACAGGCACCACTGAACACCACCAAAGTGACCCAGCAGAAGTGCAGGGCCCCTCTGGCTGGTGGCCCCGCGGCGGCCTAATATTGATGAGCTCCCTGTGGACTCCCGACCCCGGGGGTGAGACACAACGAATCTGGGTATGGCTGTGGCGGGGAGATTGAAATGAGTGGCGTGGGAACAGCAGTACGGGAACGTCACAGAAGACGAGGCAGCAAAAAAAAAAAAAAAAAAAAAACCAAAAAAAACCCAAAAACACCCCGGTCTTAACCACGCAGCTAAAGCATCCGTCATGTATATTCAAACAGGTCTATTTAAAAGTACTTTCAGTTAAAAGTCAACTTTAAAAAAAAAAAGGAAATCATGCACTATTATATTCTTTGGGTTGTTGTTTGTTGTTTGTTGGGGTTTTTACCACAATCAAGCCTCTTTTCACTTCCATCCATAGTACCCCTCCCTCCACTTCCCATCCAATTTTTTTTTCCATTCATTCTCATACTCCCAGTCTCACTTTTCTTCTGTGACACTTTTACACATGCTCTTAACACACACACACACACACACACACACACACACACACACACACACACACACACACACACACCACAACTCTCTCTCTCTTCTCTCTCTCTCTCTCTCTCTCTCTCTCTCTCTCTCTCTCTCTCTCTCTCATCACAGCCTAACACATTTATCACAGTCTGACAAATTCTGTGCCAGTTCTTCAGTGGTTTTCCTTTTTCTCCAACAAGATTTTTCAAAACTTACCCAGCACCAGAGGCATTGAAAATGTCTGCCCATCGGTTTGCATCAAAGAATTCTGCAGTAAACTGTTTTCCAAAATCAGGATACGTGAAGTCCGGCTTGAAATTAGCCTGCATGTAGTCAATCACATCTTTGTCCTTGGCACCCTGTTGAGTGACAAATGTGCACTAAGTATGCAAGAAAGTTATACACATCCTCATACAATACTGTACTTAACCCTTAGAGCACTGAATATCTACTAAAAATTACTTCCCCTCCCCTGAATTTCTGCCCCGGCGCTCTCCCCTTCAGTCCTGTCAGCTGGTTTCCTGGTGATAACGGTGCCAGAGGAGGGTTTGTTTATATAGTGATCCATCATGTGGCTAACTGGCATCAACGGACTCTGAAAGTAGTTTTCATACGGCAAACACTGCTTCTTCTTTCCCATAAGAATGTTTATAAAGCTTCGTGTGTGTCACTGTGTGTATGTAAAATTGACCTAGGTACCCATTTTGCACTCTTCTGCACCTCAGAAACCCAGCAATTGAAGGAAAATTTAGTTGCGCCAGTTTTCCTCCTTACAGGACTGAAGGGTAGCAGAGAGCTGAGCTGAAAAACAGGTTTGCCGTATTGAAAGGGTTAATACCCTTTTTAGCCATGACAGCAGCTCAGTGGTCAGAGCACTCGCTTTCCCCAAGTCAAGTTAAGCAGCGTCGAGCATGGTTACCAGTTGGATGGGTGACTGTTTGCGCACCTTGGCTTCAGTACAGTCCCCCCAGTTCACCTAGCTGTAAATGGGTACCTGCCCTCTTTAGGGTCAGGCAAGGTAAAGCAGCAAGGGAGAGGAGATGGACGCGCCCTCAATATGCTGGCCCCTAGAGAAGCTGAGGTCTTTGATGCCTTGCTCCCCTACGACCACCTAGATTATGGGACACCTTTACCTTCGCCTTTTTAGCATTCAACAAAGAATAAAAAGACTTAGCAGAATTATCTGAAGAGAAAATTATATAAAACAAAACTAAGCATATATTAATAATCAAGAACATTGGTGTACCAATGCAGTATCCCAGTACCTTCCAGTCCCACCAAAACCACTCTGAGCGGAAGCTTGGCACTGAAAACACACCCCAGTGGATAAAAATGCCCAGTTTCACTTCATCATACCTGAAATAGAAAAACCACACAACACACACACACACACACACACACACACACACACACACACACACACACACACACAATCAATGATATTGATAAGATGGTTATGGTGATGATGATTTTGATGATGATGTTGACGATGATGAGATGTATGTATTATTATCTATACATGTACATTCAAAGAAGGGGGAGTCAGTTTGGGTTTTTTTTGTGCTGTTTCATGCTAATGATCATTAATGATGAGGGCAATTGTGACAATGAAGTGTAGACCTGATGCATTACTTCTTGACCAATAAAGATTTCCAGGATCCTGTTCACAATCAGGGAGGGGGGGGGGGGGGGCGCTTGATATTTTTTGTTGTTTGTTTTTTTGCTTTTTTAAACCTAAGTGCTTTAGTGAGGTTTGTTTCAAACAACTGGTTGAATGTGTTGTAGGCTGCGTCAAAAATTGTCGTAAGTTTTCTATTTTTCCTTGTTTGTTGGTTGGGTGATTTGTTTGTGAGTTTGTTTTTAATGACACAGCACCTAAAGATGCTGTACAGTATACTTTGACATCACGAGACACACCCCACTACTGTCAACACAACCCTTTCTCGTCCTCCCCTCCCCCCCATCCCCACCTAGCAACAAAAACACAAAATAGGCACAATACAGTAGCCTACCATGCAGGAAGGGGACGAGAATCAAGGGATTCCCATGTAGGCTTGTACTGAGCTGCACAAAACAGCAAAAGAGTACATAGCGTTGCCAGTCTCAACATTGCGTTCGCCATTTCGATGGTCATGTGAGATTAAAGGTGTACTATATACCGGAATTGACCAAAAACCTCAAATACTGACTACCAGATTAAAACTGAAAGTAATGTGTTGTTTCAAGGTGGAACTTGAACTAGTGCACAAGACTCTTTGGCCTGTCTCTAAAAAAATTACAAACATTTTTAGATCCAAATATACTACTGATGCACCCCCCACCCCCCAAGTAAGGACCGATAAAAACAAGACATCAGGAAGGGTGTGTGTTGTCTGTGTGGTTAATGACTATTTCAAGACAATCAAAACAACAATAACAAAAATAGAAAAAAGAGAAAAACAGGAAACATATATGAACATTGTTTAGATAATACAGTTGCTAACTATGGGAATTATCTTCCTCCTGTGCTAAAATATGCTTAAACGTTTTGTTTTTTTAAAAATCACAAAAAAACTTTTAGGGCAGCAACAGTATGGCTGATTACTTATTGTGAATGAACAATATGTACGCAAATCAATCTTAACAAAGTCGAATTATGAATAAAGATAGGATATCTTTAATCCACGAGGCTTAAGCTCAAACCAGTCAACGGAGGTGTTTATTTTCAACATCTATGAGTCTCTACAACAACCGCCAGCTTCTGCTAAGAGCCATGTGACCGGAAGTATTTTGGGTGCATAGGGCCATTAGTAAGCTTCAGAGTTATCTAACCTAGGCTACTGGCAACATCCACGCGACCATGGAAGCACCGAAAACCAAGAGTGAACTTCTTGCTAAGCTCGAAGAACTTGGAATTACCGCTCGCACTGTGGATCACGATGAGGTTAGTAACAAATTTAATTTTAGAGTAGGTGGATAGGTGACACGGCCTGTGGCAAAAATTTCGGGAATTAAACAAGCTGTTACCATGCCTTCTTCATCTGTGTCAGCAACTTTTTTTTCTTTTTTCTTTTTTGGTGCCCGGTCCGCGTTGGTCAGTAGGCCTAGGCCAAAGATACTCAACAAGATGCCCAACTCGCCGCCTAGCACTATACGGAGAGTGAAGCCAAGCTTCGCCCGCTCGCTGCGCGGCCACTCCCTGCTTATCAAATGTAAACACGGCCCAGCTGTGGAAAGCAACATCCTAACTCAGTCACTGTAGCACTTGCACTCTGCATGCATTATGACAGTTGTCATGTACTTTACTATGCAATGTGTACAGACAGACAGACAGACAGACAGACAGAAAGACAGACAGACAAAGAGAGAGAGAGAGAGAGAGAGAGAGAGAGAGAGAGAGAGAGAGAGAGACTCAGTAAATAATGTGTGTGTGTGTGTGTGTTGAATATGTATGTGTGTGTGTGCGCATGTGTGTTGAATATGTATGTGTGTGTGTACGTGTGTGTGTTTGAGTATGTGTGTGTGTGCTTTTGTGTTCACTAAAGCTTATTGTGTATGAGTAAATGTTTGAATGTGGGAGCTGTGTGTGTATGTGCATGTGTGCCTGTGTGTGTGTGTGTATGTTTGTGTGTTGTGTGTGTGTGTGTGTGTGTGTGTGTGTGTGTGTGTGTGTGTGTGTGTGTGTGTGATTTTGTAGAATTTGTATTGTCCAGCTTTTAATTCTGTCTGTATAAAGATATGTCAGTAATAATAATACCCTCTGGAATGTATACGTCATGGATCTAATGCTATTTTGATGTTTATGCTATGAGCATATCACATTGTATGGGAGAGAATGTACATGTGTATGAATATGTATCCAGGATGATTCGTTTGTGCGTGCTCGCGTGCGCGCATGTATGTGTGTGAGGGTGTTTTTGTGTGTCTCGTGTGTGTGTGTGTGTGTGTGTGTGTGTGTGTGTGTGTGTGTGTGTGTGTGTGTGTATTATCTTGACTTTTGGGGGTGAATTGTTTGTTTACGAGAGGGGATGTTAGGGAGGGTAGTTGTTCGTGTTTGATTGGTCTTGTTTATTCGTTTGATTGATTCACTTATGCATGTTTTTCATGGATTTCCTGATTTATCAATTATTGAACGGCAAGATGAATGATTGGTCTCCTTGGTATCTTACATTCACTTCTTTATTAATTCATTGATTTTTTTTTCATTTTGTCCCCATGAGAACCTGGTGTAAAGAAGCCTCTGGCTTATCCAATTACCCTCATTAAAATTTCGAGTTCGAGTTCCCTCTCTCTCTCTCTCTCAATATAAATTGTGTACGTTATAATATATATATATATATATTATATATATATATATATATATTATATATATATATATATATATTTTTTTTTTATCCTTCAATTTTTCTCTCTGATTTTTTTCCTATGTGCTCATTTCCTTCAATTTTTTTTTATACAAGATCTCCATTTTGACATGCATTTCTATGCTGTTGCAACAGTTGTTTATGTCATTTTTCTTTTTTGTGTGTGTTTTCATAAATTTGCAGTTAATTTGTTTTCATTGTTATGATTTTCTTTGATTGAGGGCTGGATGTAAAAAAGCCATTATGTGTGCTTATTCTTTTCCCTTAATTAAAGTTTCAAAGTTTCAAGATTCTCTCTTTCCTTAAGGTAAGCAATATATGTCAACATATCGTTTCTACAGAAACATTTATTTTCCACAACAAGAACATATACAAATTAACGTAGATTTGATCACAGAAAATCTGTCTCAACTGATTTTGAAGTAGGGAAGAAAACAAACTTGTAGAGTCTACCATATATATAATTCTGCACCGTATGTTTAATATAATTAAACTTATTTACCTTTCTTCATCTTCCGAAAAGAAAATAGCCAGTAACCCTTTCCTCGGAGTTATTACAATTTGGAGCAGCACACCAAGAGCCACCGAGACCATGTATTCTCTTAGCTAGGCCTATCTAGCCTAGTGCGGGAATGTTAGTCTCCGGTACTCTAAGAAGGGAGTGCCGGAATGGTATGCGGGGGCTGGCTGGCTTCACGAAAGGCAGCGAGTTGGGCATCTTGTTGAGTATCTTTGGCCTAGGCCCACAGCATTATATTCAAATCAGAACAGCTGAGTCAAGATCCAGATTCACAGGATTCACTTTACTAAAATTCAAAAAAGAAACTACAGTGTGTGTTTTCTGTTGTTAATGTTAGTGATAGTGATTGTTGCTGTTTGTTTTGTTTTTGCCAAATTGGGTCTGGGTGGGTTTTTTGGGTGTGTTTTTTTATGAAGGCAAACACTGTATAGTTCTAGTAGTGTATGGTGGATGAAGAAGGAGTGGATAAGGTAGGGTTGTGGATTTGGTAAGGAGAAAGGGTAAAAGGAGGGGGGTAGCCTAGTGCCTTAAGGGCAGATGTTCATATGCTGAGCCAAATTCTGAAATTGACTTGGGACATAGTTCCAGAAATATATGCAGGGAGAAGGAGCATCTGCAATGAACTGCTATATTAGAGCCTGCTTTAGAAACCTTGGCCAAAATTGTCACAGTTATGCAAGATTTAATGGTGTTGTTTTGTGTTTATGTATTATATACTTTACAATAACCAAGGGCTTAATTACTACTTTTAGTTTTACTAGAAGTATAACACCACAGAGAAACCTTTTTTTTTCAGATTGAGATATTTTTCAGTGAAGATTTAAACTTAAGACAGAAGAGAGTGCAAATTTCAGTCTAAGAATGATTTAAACTTTAGTTATGTTTCCCCTTTATTTTTCTGGGGAAAAAAATGATAGTAATTTTTAGCAAATCATAAATAAATTTCAGATCCACTTATTACTTTTTATAATTAACACATCAGGGTATTTGTGTATGTCACCATCTACCACAAAAAGGTTTAGATTGTACCAGACCCTCTCTTCTGCTAGGAGTGATTTTTAGGTGGGTTGGGATCGGTTTGTCAGTTTTTGAGATTTGATATTACATATATATATTTAAAAAAATATATATATTATATATATATATATATATATATATATATATATATATATATATATATATATATAGCTTCTAAATTATTCATGTGTTTATGTTTTTTTCTACTTCGTACTCCAGTATTAAAGCCTAGTTTTGTTTTCTTTCACTTTAAAATACTTTTTTTTTAAAAAACAAACCTAACCCCTTATCCTGACCTAAAATTTTTCAATTTCTCATTTTGTCACTTCCATATGTTTGTGGTTTCTATCATTTCAATTTGGCATGATAATAACTTTTGCATGCTACAGAGTGAATGTGTGCAGTAGTCTGTGTGTGTTACATATTACAAAACTTGTATGTTAATAATGGAGGAACTGGGGAGAGATTTGATGATTTACAGACTTGCAAGTAATCTAATGGTTCTTAAGGTATCACCACTCCTAACCCCATTGAAATATGTTTTGTTTCTTTTTTTTTTTACTAAGATTATCATTGTGCTGCCTTGAATCACTCCCTACTGGCCGATTTTTACTATGTGTATCTTTGTATGCATAGTGAATATATATCATGTATGTGTATCTGTGTTGATAAGTAAAAAAAATTCATAACTAAAAAGATACTCAAGTATGTGAAATTTTCTGGGTTTCTTTTTGACGTCTAGATGGAAGGTCAAAGTTTAAGGGCAGCTGCCTTTTTTCCTTTCTTTTTTTGTACAAATTTTGATGTCATTGATAGAAAAAGTCTGAATGTCAAATCTTAGTATCGCAGTGGTTAGTAGCAGGTGTTGTGCACAAAACCACTGTGATCACACTCGCAGTGGATTGTAGAAAGTGAGCTAACAAATACAAATATATGTATTGACTTACTGAAATATTAAAAGATGTTCGTTAGCAAATAACTTGCTCATTATGGGCTTACAGTTGTTTTTGTGCCTAATTTCAGGTCTTCACTGTGGAGCAGGCTCTTCCTCTGATCGCTTCCATGGAAGGCATCTTTGCCAAGAACCTCTTCCTGAACGACAAGAAGAAAAACCTGTGGCTGTACTGCGCACCACACTATGTGGAGACCAAGCTCAACGACCTGGCCAAGCAAGTGGGTGCCCCAGGAGGCTTCCGCTTTGCTTCAGAGGAAAACCTCACCAAGGCACTGGGCTTGAAGCAAGGCAGTGTGACCGTCTTTGGCCTCATCAATGATCCCGAGCACAAAGTCAAACTCATCCTAGATCGTAATTTTTGGGAGGATGGGGGCGGGGAGGCCGAGAAAGCAGAAGGGGCGGAGGCAGGTCAAGCGGAAGGTGATGCCGGGGCCAGTAAGAGTGGAGAGAAGTGTCTGCTCTTCCACCCCTTGGTGAATACTGCCACCACTGGAATTTCAGTGCAAGGGCTGAAAGCTTTCCTTGCCTTCACGGGGCACAAACCTGTTATTTTGTAAAACTGTGAAGCCAGTCTCTGTCACTAATTTCTCCCTCTCAGGGACCAGTCCAAAGTTTCACAAATTTTTATGCTTCTTGAATCGTTCAGTGAAGAGGGTTTTTTTTCCTTTTGACTCTGACGTAATTGTTTTACAACTTTTGCTATATCTATCATCATCACAGTGACTGGACAATAGTTTGGGCATAAAGTACATATCTTTTTATTTCCCCATATTGTCGTAAGATATACACCAGCTCATTTTGAACTTATGCAAGGAATTTCCCAACCTTTTTTTCCCCCTTATTGTCTGCAGTTAACCACTTATGCAGTGTGGCAGTAGGCCTACATTTTCAGCATTTTTCATGAGATAAGAAGAAAGAGGAACAAGGTTTATGAACTTTTCTTGGAAATGAAAGTACAGCTTTTTTCATGTACTTGTTAGAGTTGTTTATTTTATGTTTTACCCTTTATGTCAATTGCTAGAATATTGGGATTTTGCGCTGTTTGTTTTTTTTCTTCTTTTGATGTGTGTGAGTTTTGCTTATAAATCACATGTACTTTTTTAGATGTGAAAAGAGATCACTTCCTTTCACGTCCTTCTCCTCATGTGAGGTGTTTTTGAAGAAAAGTTCATAGAATTACAGTATCCTTTCAAATGATCATGATCTCTTTATTGTTACAAGGTCTTAGGCCTTGAAATATTAATCATGTATAACAACTGCTGGCAGGATAAACATCTGTCTGCTGTGCATAATATAATTATAATCATGATAGTCTTGTACTTCATCTTTCTGCTTCCCTCTCATCTCTGTCTCATTTATTCACAGTCTTTTTATCCATCCATTTGTCTCTCAGTCTCTATTTCACACACACCCATGCACACAACTCACGCATGTGTACACATCACACACTCACACACACACACA
The DNA here is from genome assembly GCA_030674155.1 of Stramonita haemastoma. Taxonomy (NCBI): domain Eukaryota; kingdom Metazoa; phylum Mollusca; class Gastropoda; order Neogastropoda; family Muricidae; genus Stramonita; species Stramonita haemastoma. Next base: position 1,416,558 of record CM060329.1, read on the forward strand.
CACACACACACACACACACACACACACACACACACACACACACACACACACAACACACGCACTTTTAGTTATTGCTTTTCCCACTGGCAATTTTGCGAATACTTGCCATTTCCTACTTTGTCCAAGTGTTGTTTAATTTAAATCTCTGCTACTGCTTTAAATTGTGTTTTAATAAGCTGTACCCATGTTACTACTTTGTGGTTTTTCATACATATATTAGATTGGATAAATTTGGCAAAATCTTTTCTTTGAAAGAGCATGCCTATAATGCATTTAAATGTAAATACTGGCTAACATTTATTTTGCCTTTTTTAATCAGGCATGATTTTTGTTCTTATAACTTTTTTAAGAGATTGTTTGCATTGTTTTGATGATTCAAGTTTGTGATTTTTAAAAGGCAGTTTTAAATTGATATTGCAGTTGTTTTGGTTTTTTTCATTGTGTTGTTGATATTGCAATAATCATCCAGTTTTAATATATATCATGTGAGATCCTTGCATTCAGTTGGCCTACTTTGTTAGTGATAACAAAAATATTGAAAACAAATTGAATCGAAGAAAACAAAATCATTTATATGTGATATTTTTATTTAAAAAACGTTTCACACTTCTTAGGGTAAAATAGTGACAATCTAGAAATTTCTCTATTTTGGATAAAAATGCTACCATTCATTTATTTTTATTGTCACTTTTAACACCTCCTAATGTTATAATTTTTTACTTGCATTACTATATGTTTTGATACTTGTAAGTCAAGATTATTATGGTAATGTTATTAGTAAGCAGTAGCAATGTCATTGCTATTATTCATAATTGTTTTTGGCTTGATTTTTTTGTCTGTTGGTAGGCATATATGACATTAAAACACACAAATCAAGAAAATGAATAAATAAATATATGGAATAAAGTTTTCAAAATGATTTCCAATTTTATGTTATCAAAAACACAAGATTATTGTGCATGTTCCTCAGGGTATCAGTAACTTTTTGATGTGTTTGACAATGCTGCTCAATATACCTCTGTATGAATCTAGAAAGTGAAGTGTTCCATAAACTCTGGTCTTAAAAATGAATCTCAGGTTTGAGGATTTATACATCCTTTTCAAATGCATTTGTTTCTTCTCAATAAAAAAACCCCAATACTTCAACCTTTTCATGCTTTTGTTTGTTTTTGTTTTTGTCAGATCTCTCTCTCTCTCTCTCTTCTCTCTCTCTCTCTCTCTCTCTCTCTCTCTCTCTCTCTCTCTCTCTCTCTTCGAATCTGGTCGAGGAGATTTTCCTCTGGAGTTAACATCAGTGCTGATTCCACTCTCCCCACAAGTCCTTCGATGAGACTTTAAACCGAGGCCCCGTGTGCGAACGCACGCAGAACATCTTGCGCACACGCTAAATCCTGTTCCGCTTTTCGTAAGAGTAGGCCATCGTGTGCCGGTGGAACAGATGACATTTAAAAACTGCATACACACGGGACTGGATGTAAAAAAGCACAAGAGTGCTTATCCATTATCCTCGATATAAAAGAATAAATCAATCAATCTCTCTCTCTCTCTTCTCTCTCTCTCTCTCTCTCTCTCTCTCTCTCTCTCTCTCTCTCTCTCAAATCCTCAAACCTGAGATTCATTTTAAGACCAGAGTTCAGTCCTTTGGATGAGACTTTAAACCGAGCCCGTGTGCGAACGCACGCAGAACATCTTGCGCACACGTTGAATCCTGTTCCGCTTTTCGTAAGAGTATGCCATCGTGTGCCGGTAGGAAAGATGACAATATTTACAAAACTGCATACACACGGGGACCGGATGAAAAAAAGCACATGATTGCTTATTCTGTTATCTCGATATAAGAATAAGAAATCTCTCTCTCTCTCTCTCTCTCTCTCTCTCTCTCTCTCTCTCTCTCTCTCTCTCTCTCTCTAGTTATATCTGTGTGTGTGTGTGTGTGTGTGAACTCTGTCTTTCGATTTCATCACACCCACATAGCCGAGGTTAATTCTGTTGCAAACTACAATATAAAAAAAATTAAAAAAAAAAATTCTGTTGCAAACTGAAGGCCAACACTCAAAAAGGAATGATCAAAGTTAGGCTACCAAGACCCCCACTGATGCAGAGCCAGACTGGATGAGACACTTGTGAATTATGAGACTATATATGCCCCAGCTTATTATTTATAGACCACTTGATTGGGCTTTATGTTTTATGTTTTTTTGTGCACACGTTAAATCTTGTTCAGGTTTTCGAAAGAGTAGGCCATTGTGTGCAGGTGGGAACAGATGTCAAAATTTCCAAAAACTGCATACACATGGGGACTGGATTAAAAAAGCATGTGAGTGCTTATTCCAGTATCCTCGATGTAAAAGAACTAACTAACTAAATAAGATATCCGGGTCAACTAGGCATGACAGATAGAGACACCAGCATTGTTGGTCATATGATTTTAGCAACATTCAAAATCACATTCATCAAGTACATGATGACTTATTGTGTGACTCCAATCTTCTCATTGCATTCACACCAAGTCACTAACAGCAGGATCCAGCTAAATCATCGGAAAAAACCCTCTCTGTACTGGAATTTAAACCCACAATATCTCAGCCTTCGGTGCTCACTGCTCATGTTGAGAATGTGCCAAGGTGGCTTTTTCTATGTATATAATTGTTCTTACCAGATGCATAAAAATTTCATGCTCAAATGTCTATTCACAAAAAGCCCATAGTAGGCGTGCAGCCTTATAAGACGTCTGTATCAAGAACCAGCTGTAATGTCGACACCAATCCCATTTTGATGCTGAGGCCATGAACACTTCGTTCTTTACCCTGCTCCATCTGATATACCTGGCTGCATCAATTTGTGACCAGTGTGTATTGTTTGGTGTTACTAAGCAATGATAATCTTTAATATGTTAAGCTGCCTACAGCTACCATTGCCAATCAGTCCTTCCGGTGAGACTTTAAACTGAGGTCCCGTGAGCGAACGCACGCAGAACACCTTGTGCACACGTTAAATCCTGTTCCGCTTTTCGTAAGAGTAGGCCATCGTGTGCCGGTGGGAACAAGATGACATTTACAAAAACTGAATACACACGGGGACTGGACGTAAAAAAGCACAAGAGTGCTTATTCCATTATCCTCATAAAAAAGAATAAAATCAAATCAAAATCAAATCAGAAAACTTATGTTTTCCCCCTTTTTTTTTTTTCTTTTGTTTTCTGGTACTTCTCAAAATTCTCCAACTGCCACATCTATTTTTGTATCATCTTTCCCATGTGTCCCCTGCCCTCACTGATCTGCACCTGATAACACCCACCCTTCATTATCCTTCCTGCCCCATGAGGAACCTTATCTTCACACCTCTTAACACAATTACTGGCACCCTCTTTATTTTCACCCCTCCTTGATCTACACTCGTTGTCAAGCTTTGTATTTGTTGAAAATAATCTTCAAGCCCCAATATGGGTTTTTTTAAAAATGTGTTTTGTTGGTGTAAATAACAGGAGTCTGGCCTTTGACCTACAAAAGCCGGAAAACCTTAACCGGATAATAGTCTCCCTTTCCTTGTTACACTTCGTCTGCCTCTGATCCTTGTCGGCTACTGCTCGGTTAGCAACAATCGTGATCACCATGCCGAAAGCAAGTCCAGCTAAAGATTTTATGGCAGGAGGGTTTGGAGGAGTCTGCTGCGTGGTAGCAGGACACCCTCTGGATACCATTAAGGTTTGCTTATTTGAGTGTTGTCCTGTGCGTTCCTTGTTTTCAGCTTTGATACATGTCTCTGTTCAGCATGTGCCAAAACCCATAACGATACCCATGGAGGTAGCGCGGACTTTGACCCTGCGAGACTGTACTGTGAACCGTGCGTCGTAAACAACCTTTGCAGTATAGTATTAGTCCTTCCTTCCCCCAAACAGTCATAGCATTTGCCAGAATATATTTTGTCCTAAAAAACATCTCTCATTCTCACCACCTGCCAGATCCACCGCGGAGTCTTTTCACCGTATCCAGTCTGGAAGATCGATCTTTGAATCGGGAAGCAAAACCTGAAAGCACGTAGTCTGTCGTCTGTGCGTGCGTTATTTATTTATTTTATTTATTTATTTATTCTTTTATATCGAGGATAACAGAATAAGCAATCATGTGCGTGCGTGCGTGTGTGTGTGTGTGCGCGCGCGCGTGCGTGCGTGCGTGCGCGTGCGTGCGTGCGTGCGCGCGCGCGCGTATGTGTAAGCATGCGCGCGTGCGTGTGTGAGAGGGGGGTGAGGGGGAGACTGTGTCAGTGTGTGTGTATGTGTCACTGTGTTATGTCACTATGTGTCACTGTGTGTGTGTGTGTGTTGCAAGGAAAATAAATTAATAATTCTTTTCAGTCCCCACTGTCAGTCATTGTGTTTATAGTTGTCTTGTGTATAATACATGGGCGTATGCACACACATTTTTGAATGATTTATTAGTTTTCTGTTAGATGTTCAGTCATGAGGTTGTTATTTTTTTCCAGGGGAGGGGAACATTTTACTTAATATATATATCAGCAGCACTTTGTGTGTGTGTGTGTGTGTGTGTGTGTGTGTGTATGTGTGTGTGTGTGTGTGTGTGTTGCAGAACTAATTGTTTATAAGTCCCAAACACATCACTAGCTGTTTTCAAAAAATTTTGTTTGACACACTAACCCTTTCCTAAAGAAGGTCATGAAGATCCAGGGTTAAAATTTGGCATGAGTCAATACGCTTTCTTGTGATTATGATCTTATTTCAAACCAGATTTTACCCTCCTGTTTCATCTCATACTTGTTCCTGCCTTCAATAGCCGAAATCCCCATCACCCTGCCAAAGTGTGTAACATTTATCATTTTTATGTGTACCTGTACATGTGTGTGTGTGTGTGTGTGTGTGTGTGTGTGTGTGTGTGTGTGTGTGTGTGTGTACATTTGAATTTGTTTAAACTATTAATTGTTATTGGTTGCATGCATTAGAATAGGTGAGTGCAAGCGCTTGATTTGTTTTTGCAAGATATGTAGCGCTGTATGGATTTATAATGGATTCCATTCAATTTCATTATTATTGTTATGATATGATTAACTTGAATTTAAATAAGAACCTGCAAGTATTTTCGTTTATGAAAGCCTTTTAGATTTTGCAGTGTCAGTCTGCACCTGCTGTTTTAAAGCATGAAGATAGATCTACCTTTACAGTAACACTGTTATGGAGAGACAAGATGGTCAAGATACATTATGATTTTTCAAAGATGTTCATGATTTCAGGTACGGCTGCAAACAATGCCGAAGCCAAAGCCAGGCGAGAAACCATTATACTCAGGGACACTTGACTGCGCACGTCAAACGGTTGTGAAAGAGGTAAAATGGGTTTTTTGCTGTTGTTGGTTTCTGTTCATAGAGAAAGATCTACTTTTTTTTCCTTTCTTTTTTATATTGTATACTACTTTGTAGTCACAGCATAGCTCTCTATGTGAAATAACCTTACTCTGGTTTTTTATCTTGACAACTTTGTTCCTTGTGTAACAGCTGAAATAAAAGTGAATTCCTTTTAGTTCAGAGATATATCACTTGATATGGTGCAGTGTAATCACGGACATTTTTTTTTTTAACCTTTCCAGGCATCTTTACACAGATTTATTCAGTGTCCATTAGACTCTCATGAGGGAATGTGGGAATTGAGATAATAGGCACCTGGTACAAAAAAAGCCAATTTCAGAAGAATTATGTGTCATGAATGGTCTTACACCTATTCTCTTCATACACAGAAGAATTATGTGTCATGAATGGACTTACACCTATTCTTTCCATACACACCTTTTTTTCCTACCTGCCCCAACATTTCCCTGATCATCCACTGATTATTAAACAACAACAACAAAAAATATATGTTTGTTTCTAAAGCTGTATTAAACTTGGGACCACTATGTTATGCCTTTCCCACAGGGTGTGAGAGGCTGTACAAGGGAATGGGAGCCCCAGTGGCAGGAGTCGCCCCCATCTTCGCCATCTGTTTCTTCGGCTATGGCGTGGGACGTCGGCTTCAGCAGACACATCCAGACCAGGAGTTGACGTAAGTCGTTTGAAAGACGGAAACTTTCAGCCACAGGCTGTCTGGATAGTGGCTCCTTGCGGAGCATTTTTTTTCCTTGCAGAGGGAATTTTATCCTTTTTTATTTACGGTGTAGGATGGTCTTATAAATTTTAGACTTCTTCATGTGTTATTAAATGGACAGTATTTTCAGGAATTTGGTTGCACAGGTACTACCAATCCTGCGCACGCACGCATGCACACTCACTCACTCACACACACACACACACACACACACCACACACACACACACACACACACACACACACACACACACACACACACACACACACACACACCTAACTTACAAGTTATATGCATATCCATTGTGGAGTGTGGTATCTAAATTGAATTGTTGTTGCATGTATCAGGTATTTCCAGCACTTCAAGGCAGGTATGCTGGCAGGTGTCTTCACAACAGTCATCATGGCTCCTGGTGAACGAATCAAGTGTCTTTTACAGGTAATTCTTTTTTTCTTTTCTTTTTTTCTTCTGGTCACCTGTGTGTGAGACAGTTTGTCCAAACCTGACAGGATGGTACCTGCTCAAGTTTGATGTTGATGTGGAAGTATGAAATAGGCATCAACCACAAATGAAACCAGTTCTTTTTATTGTTGGTTTATTTTGTGCTTACTTTTTATTTCCAAAGTAGAAAAATAGTTTTTGTGGAACCTGATAGAAGGGTCAGAAGTCCATGGGCATACATGAAATTATTTGAAATATGTTCTTGTTATTATTGTAGTTTGGGTATTGTTAATGACAAGTTTGTTTGTTTTTTATTATATTAGCTTGTGCATAATGTTAAGGTCAGTCTTAGATTAGAACCCAAAAAGATTGTTGCCAATTTTTATTTTTTGTAAACATTGTTTTTGATAGCAGGAAGGAGGAAGTGTTAGAAGTTAGGGAAAGTATTCAAAGTGAGAATGGTGAGACAAAAAAAAAGACTGATGTCTCATTTGCTTTTTAGTGGCTAACTGCATTTCTGACACTGTTTGTTCAAATGAATGTGAACTGTGACCATTTTTACACTGTGTCTTTAATGTGCTTTGTGTGATTTCAGTGTACATGTTGATTTTTATACAAATTGATCTCTTCCATGTGATACTTCTTTGATTTGTCATGATTTTTAGGGTAAAAGCTTTGTCCAAGGTAACAAGTGTGTGGATACAATTCACAAAAAATGATGAAATAATGTCTTGGGAAATGTCATTTGTTTTGAGAACCAATCAGATATTCTTAAACATTTAAGAGCCTATCAGAGACTTTGGCTCAGCTGCGGCCTACACCCCTCAGTAAACAGTCAACTGTGTGAAGGTAAATGACACTTTTTGATTAAAAAGTGAGTGTGTTTTTTTTTTCTGATAGTGCATTGAAGAACTGAGGTTATGTTTATTTCACTCTCAGTGATGCTTAAGCTGGAACATAAGCATAGAGGTCATTTGCAGAGAAGAAATGTTGGGCACAGTGCACAAATCCAACATCACTCAATCAAGAGTGCTAAATTTAGTGCGCCCCTTCCTTTTACTATGTCCAAGTGTGGTCAGTTCCTACTATAATTAGCACCAGCTGGCCCCAACCGGTCTGGGATGGTAAGGAATAATTAGCAGCTGAATAGAGCTGAAAGTGGGGAAAACGGACTGCTGTGTGGGGTGCATACAGTGTAAACTGTAGTGATCCATGATTTAATAGTTTATCAGATTAGACCTGTATGTGTGTCCCCCTGCACATGCAAGGCTTTTCTTCCCAGATCCAGCAGGCCGCTTCCGGCACGGAGAGGAAATACGCAGGTCCCGGGGACTGTGCCAAGCAGCTGTACAGGAGGGGGCATCCGCGGTGTGTACCGGGGCAGCGCTGCCACCATTGCTGCGCGACGTGCCCGCACTGGCATGTACTTCATGACCTACGAGTGGCTGCAGCATGTGCTGACCCCGCTGGGCATGAGTAGGTGTCTCTTAAAAAATAAATAAAATAAGGTAAAAAAGAGTAGGTGTCTCTTAATGAAAAAATAAATAAAAATGAATAAATAAGATAAAAAGAGTAGGTGTCTCTTAAAAAAAAATAATGAAAAAATAAAATAAAATAAGATAAAAAAGTAGTAGGTCTCTTAAAAAAAATAATGAAAAAATAAAATAAAATAAGATAAAAAAGAGTAGGTGTCTCTTTCTGTGAAGTGTGGTTATGTTGGATGTTTCAGGAGATGTTTCAGAAAGGGTTTACTGTTAGGATCTGCTGGAATTGGTCATAAGTGGACTTAGTTATGGAGCAGACCTGTGCATCCTCTGTGTTTTTCCTTGTGTTTTCCTTAAAAAAATTAGATCATTTAGAAATACAACTTTCTTTGTCACATTTAGATGTTTGTCACACATACATCGATTGAGGTGATTGAAAGTAAAGTATTCTTGAGAAAGAAAAAACACATTTGCCTTTTACATTGAATAATGGCTTTAGGACTGCAGTGTTCTTTTGTAATTCTTGATCTCAGTGAGTGGAAACACTGTAGCAGCAGAATCTCCAAAACCAGTATTAGAAGTAAGCAAATTAAATGTATGGATGTATAGTTCATGCACACACACGCACACACACACACACACACTCACACACTCACTCACACTCACTCACTCACTCACTCACTCACTCACTCACTCACTCACTCACTCACTCACACACCACACACACACACACACACACACACACACACACACACACACACACACACACACACATACACACACACACACACACATACACACACACACACACACACACACACACACACACACACACACACACACACACACACACACACACACAACACACACACTCACTCACACACTCACACACTCACACATACACGCATACACACACACATCAAACAGAAAACAATTAAATAAAATTTTAAACCCAATATCATAGCCCTAAGCCAATATAGAGGACGTCCTGACTCAGAATTGCTGTATGTCATTGCAGGCGTGGAGAGCTGAGCATCTCCCGTACCCTGTTTGCTGGGGGTATGGCCGGCATCTTCAACTGGATGGTGGCCATTCCACCCGATGTGCTGAAGTCTCGTCTTCAGACAGGTTCGTTTCATTATTCATTATAAAATTGTTATAGAAAAGGGGGACTGGAATTCTTTAGTACTATAGTGAACAGAGATTTTTTTCAGAATTTCAGCTGTTAGGCAGTTTAGAGTAATGCACGCATCTTGATTAACAAGAAGTTTGGGACTCAAATCCTGTTGCAAGCTTGAACTTTCATCCCAATCTACTAAACCATGAGTGGTGACTGAGGTGCTAGTCTTTGGGATGAGACAATAAACTGAGGTGATTGATGCAACATATATTTAGCACATGGAAAAGAACCCATGGCACCTGCAGTGCTGTTTCTGGCAAAATTCTGTTGTAAACTACTCTCAAAGACAGACAAAATTAATCAAATAAGACTATGGGAAGGGAAAGGGGAGAACACACAAAAAACCCCAAAGGAGAGACTGTAGAACAGCTCAGCATTCTCCATGGGGAGAGGAGCCTGAAACGCACTGAGAAAATCATGCCATGAACATAAATGCTATACAGTACGAAGCTTTTTGTTCCTTGTTATAAACCCTCATGTTAAAGAAGTGTATCACACCATGTCTCCTGCCTCACAGGGTGTGAGGTTTGCTAGGGAGGTAAAGAAGGTGGTGTCAGGGTTCTCTTGCTCAGTGCAAGAGCCTTTTACATTATCTTGAAAGTTTATATTTGTTACATCAAGTGATCATCACTTATGGTGTGGAAAACACTTTTTTTTAAGCTGAATTAACGATTTGACTTGGATCCAGTGTGTCACCTGCTCAGAACTGAATAGCAACAGAAACAGGCTGTTATAGATGAGGGTTGTTTTTTTTATTTGGGTGTGTGGGTGTGTGTGTGTTCATGAACATACAAGCATACCTTTAATTTCATGTATGTATCTATTGAGCCGCCGCTGTAGTCTAGTGGTTAGGGCGTTGGACTCGTAATCTAAAGGTTGTGGGTTCGATCCCAGCTTTCGGCTTTGGCGTTGTGCCCTTGGAAAAGGCACTTTACAGCTATTTTCTCACCCCACCCAGGTGTAAAAGGGGTACCAACCTTGGTTGGGGGTTAACCCTGCGATAGACTGGCGTCCTATCCAGGGGGGAGTCTATGACTCTCAGTCGCTTAACGCCACAGAAACCGGGATAAGCACCGGCCTGATGAGCCTCTATAGGCTCAGGACAGACTTTAACTTAATGTATCTATTGAACCCACTCCATAGAATGCTTTAATACACAGTGTTTTTGGCAAGTGACAGTCTCTCTTTTTTTTCTTTCTGCACTCAGCTCCCCATGGAAAGTACCCCAATGGTATCCGTGATGTGGCCAGAGAGCTCCTGAGAGAGGATGGAATAGTGGCCTTGTATCGGGGGGTGACTCCAGTCATGCTGAGGGCTTTCCCTGCCAATGCTGTGAGTCCATTTGATGCCTGTCATAAAGCCCTCTCTCTCTCTCTCTCTCTCTCTCTCTCTCTCTCTCTCTCTCTCTCTCTCTTTCTTTGTTATCTCTCTCTCTCTCTTCTCTCTCTCTCTCTCTCTCTCTCTCTCTCTCTCTCTCTCTCTCTCTCTCTCTCTCTCCTCTCTCTCTGTGATTGTTTTTTGGTTTATAGTCTTATCTGAATGACAGAATGATAGCTTTGATAAAGTTCATGTTCGTTTTTGGTACCCTTGATTCAAAAAACTCTCCTGTTTTTTTATCCTTAAAATTGTGTGTGTGTGAGCACGCTCACACATGTAAGTACATGTATGTGTACCTGCCCTGCATGTGTGTGTTTTGATTCTGTGTGACTTGTTCTTTAAACCTGTCCACTCTCTGTCACAGGCCTGCTTCATGGGGTACGAGATCGCCTTGAAGTTCTTGAACTGGCTGGCACCAAACTTATGATCTCCTGGCTGACAGGTCGTACTTCAGTGTGCGTGGGTGCGTGCTCTGCTGCATGTTATTCACTTGCCCATTTTGAGAGGTTAGCAGTGAAAAGATGGATGATTTCTAATGGGTTTTTGGATCTTGCCTGTCATTTTGTATTCACACCTTTTTCTCCTGTGTTATCTGGGGGTGAATGGGGGGGGGGGGGGGGATACAACTAGGTCATTTAATTCACAGCAGCATTTTGTGCCTATAACTTTGTCGTAAGCTTACCTAAAATCATGTCAGTAGAGTGTGGTGATTTTGACTCCATGTTGTTGAAATATTTCTGGATATTATTATGTAAATAAATGGTTCACTCATTTTGTGGAGAAGGATTCGGTCCCAACACAAGAACCAAGTGTGTGATTTTTTTTTTCAGTCGTGCAATTTTAGAGAATAAAATCATGAACGGAGTATTAGTTTTTTTTCTGTAAAAAGCAGCTGATTTGATATGATATTACAAAGCTTCTATGAAGTCGCAGTATCAAAACAAAAGTATGAGAAATCAGTATGTACATTTTAAAACTGTTCAAGAAAAAAAAAACGTTATTAGATTGTGACAGCAGTGTTGCTATCACCAAGTCTTTTACTGTAGTTTGTTGTGTTGTTGCTTTCTTGAGTAGTATTTTCAAACGGAGCACTAATGCCTTCTTCACACTTCACTGCTGTTTTCTGTGGGCTAGAGGTCAGTGTATGGTAGGTACGGCAATTCGGTCACAGTAGACTTGCCTTCTCACTCTTCTCTCAGGTGCTTGTCACTCATTGTACTAGTGTAACTTCATAGAATGTTCTTGAGTAGACATCACAGAGCAGACTATTTTTCCAAACTGAGTTTGTGACTTTTGAACGGATGTGGTGACTTTGATCAACAGATTTTGATGATTGATGTAAGGGCGCTTGCTATGGGTGTTAGCAGAGAAGAAGATTTGTGCGATGAATGTTGTTGTTGTTGCTGCTGCTGCAGGTGTTTTCGTTGTTATTGTTGTATCAGGCAGCCACTGGCTCAATTTATATATATTTGTTAGTGGAATAGTCTCTTGATTTGAAGTTTGGGTGGAATAAAGAGAGGATTTGTTTATGTTTTATTAGACATATCTTTGAAGCAATGGCCATTTCATTTTCTCAAAAAAACCCACCTCATGTTAAATGACAAGAGGATGATGAATGCCAAAAGCGAGCTGCTTTACAGCCGAGTGTCTCAGCATGCTGGGTTATGATGTGTATAGAATTATCAAAGTTTGAGGATGAAAATCTTTGCACACAGCGTGTGTGTGTAGCTGTAGGTCATAGTCTGTTTCTTTATAGAGTGGTCTGTTCCGTCTCTCCTGTCTCTCTTTCATGCACACTTTTTGTCCACTTCTTTTAGACTTGAAAGCTGTTTGGTATTATCTTAATTTTTTTTATTTTAAAAAGGGTGTCATAGCCAGTTTTCCAGTACTTTTGGGTAAAGAGTTTCATCTTTTTTTTTTTTTTTTCTATTTTGTATTCCATGGCTTAACCTTATGAGTAGATAGAAGTGTTTCTGTTCATACCTCCAGCAGTGATCTTGTAGTGTGTATTCAGCATGAAGGATCATATGATAACCTGACAAAAACTGCTTGATTGTAGCAATATTCTGTTGAAATAGAAAAAAAAATATATAATATAAGCCATGATTGTGGCAGCTTTGAAATGACCAATTTTGATCAGGTGCTAAGGTGCAGGTTGATTTTTAAAGAAAACGTGTATGCATTTTGGTGTGTATTTATGTCATGCTAGTTCTTTTCTTCATTTCTTTTATTAATTTGTTAATTGACATTTTTCTTTGCTTTTCTTGCAAATGTTTTGACATTGCAGAGGAAATAAGGCTAAGTCTGTGATTCAAGGATAAAATAAAATGATAATTAAAACTTGCGGCACTGTTGATACCAGTATTCATGTGTTTGTGTGTTGAATGAATGTGTTGTTGATAACGTGTGTTATGTTTGCACACAAAACAGGTCTGTTACCTTTAAAAGCTAAACCATTATATCAGTCATGGTTCTACAATGACTGGTTTATTCCTTCACATGGTTTCCTAATGCCATCAACTTTAGTTGGAAAGACAAAGGATTGATTTGATTGTAGTATCTTTTCCATGTAGTATTGATAGGCATTGGGGTTGTTTTTTTTTATAATAAACCGTAGTGCTGACAGTCGCTTACATCCAAGATATTCTGCAAACTCTTAAGGCAGAGTATGGCTGCCTGCATACTGAGGGTACTGTTACACACACACACACACACACACACACACACACACACACACACACAATCTTCTCGTTCAGTATGTAGGCATACTTAATCTCACATTGCTTCCCAGGTATGAGGAGTGAGACAGAATGCACCCACGTATGGGTACTCCCAGTTTTCACCTGAGGGACAGTCAACAACAGTCGAACTTTTACAATCAAATTACTGAGGGTAGCAATGTTTTAGCTGAATGTGTAGGGATAAGATTCTAATGCTTCAGCCAATACCTGTCTTGAATATGATCATGATAGCCATGGGTTTGATCATATAACTTTTGATGGTTCCCTCTGTGGTAAATCAAATGCTATTGTGGCCAAAATTGAAACAGTGTGGCAGGTTAATGGCTGTGTATTTCATCAATAAGAAGCATAAATAAATAATGATAATGATATATAGAATTTGTATTATGCTCAATCTTGTTAAGCAAAAAATCAAAGCGCTTTATATCTACAAAAGATCAGGCCAGTATGTTTGTCTGCACATATTGACATCAACATTCCTCCATTTTTGTGAATTGACACAAATATCCCTTTAACAAGATGATTTTTTGCAGAAGAGAAGATCTTGTTAGAACTGCCCTTGTACCTATATAATGGCATATTCTGAGCAAAGCTATCTGCTCCTTTCTGTTTAACTGCATTCACCTGTTCTGAGGTTTAGGTGAAGCAAAAGCAAATATATATATATATATATATATATATATATATATATATACTATATATATATATATATGCAGTTAAACATATATATATTTATATATGTGTGTGTGTGTGTCAGTGTGTGTGTGTGTCTGTGAGTGTGTGTGCATGAGGGGGAGGGATAGCCTAATGGTTTGAGCTTTGCACTTGTGATCTCACAGCCCAAGATCAAGCCACCTTGGGGGTGCCCTTGTAGGCAATATTACCCTGGAAGTAACATTTGTACTGACTCCACTCCCCGAAAGTCCTTCAGATGAGACTACTGAGGCCCTGTGTGCAAATGCTCACATAACATCTTGATACATGTTAAACAGCCATTCTGCCTTTTGGAGGAGTATGCCATTTCATGCTGGTACAGTGGTAGGAATGGATGACAAAATTTTAAAAATACATGCACACAGGTGTCATCAGACACCATCCCCAAAGTCAGATAGCAGCTACCTTACTGGTAGGAAAAACAGTCACAATATATATATATATACAAAATCTGACCATTAGTGAACCTTGGAGCTCTAGCTCGGGAAGGAAAAAACAAGAGAATGTGTATGCGCTTTACATGTTAACTATCACATATCAGAGGTACAGGCATTGGTGGATGTTACCAGAATATTCTTTGATGCATGCGGTTGGGTTCTTTTCTTTTTTCTTTCCTTTCATTTTCTGTTTGTTTTTGGATTCAGATTGATAGAAATAATTCGTTACTATTGAGTGTGTGTATGTTTGTTTATATGTATTTATGATGGACGACTAAGGAGTTGGGTGATTCTATGCTCAAAAGCTACTTGTATTGAATTTGGGGGGAGGGGGGGGGGGGGGCGGTGTCTGACACACTGTTGTTAGAGGTAACTGATCTTGTCAGTAACTTTCTCTGTAAATTTTGAAAACTAACTTGTTGTGCCCTTTGTGTAAGCACTTTACATATGATATAATGTATATTTTCTTTGACCGTAATTTTTTTCGTTTGAATATGTATCAGCAAGCATTAAGGAACAATAAAATATTTTCACTTGTACTGTTGTTCTTTGTGTTGTTGTTTTTTTTTTAATTATATGGCTGCTCTCCTTCTGTCTAGAAAGCAAGAAGTTAGGAGCTTGTTTCCTTTTTTACCCAAAGCTTTCCTCTGTCCACTAGACTTTGAGTGGTGGGCTGGGTGCTAGTTTTTGGATGAGACGATAAACTGTGATCTTGTGTGAAACACACATTTAGCGTAGGTAGTTTAACCCATGGCAACAAGAATGTTGTTCTTGGCAATATTCTGTGGACAAAGTCTCATATAGGGAAACAACTACATCTGCAGAAAGGAAAGTAGAAACGCAATAATGGGTGGCCCTCAGAGACGTGGAGATGTTCTCTCCCCAGGGAGAACAGCCTGAATTTTATGCACAGAAATCTCCAAACTGAAAGTGGTATACCATTTACAATACAAAACACTACAAAGCGGTATACAATACAAAACACAACAAAACCGTACCATACCATACTGTCCAATGTAAGACAACACAATGTAATTCCATACATTACAATGCTTGTTTTGAAATGCAATATTAATCCCTGTGGGCACTGTCCTATTACAACATGGTAAAAAAAAAAAAAAAAGGTAAAGGTGTCCCATACCCTATGTGGTCACAGGGGAGCAAGGCATCAGAGAACTCAGCTTCTCTAGGGGCCAACATATTGAGGGTGGCACCCATCTCATCTTCTTCGCTGCTCTACCTTCCCTGACGCTAAAGAGGGCAGGTACCCATTTACAGCTGGGTGAACTAGGGGACTGTACTGAAACCATGGCTCACAAACGATCACCCATCCATGGGCTAACCACACTAAATGCTGCTTAACCTTAGTCATAAGATCAGAGCAACAGAGGCCATTGAATCAGACTGGTTTCTTTTATTGCATAACGATCTATGGTAATGAGGAGTATGTAATGCTGATGTTATGAAACCACATCTGTTTTGGAACTACTTGACTAGGCTGTACTCTATGCTTCCTATCATAATAATATATCCAGCATCAACCAGGCCAGAGAGATACAGACACCTGCAGAGTTGGTCATGTAACTTTAGAAAACTCTCATAATTGCATTCGTAAAGTGGGTGAAGCTCAACTCTGGTGGTCCCAGTCTTCCCAATGATCCCACAACAAACTTACTGTGGGTAGGAGCTGGCCAGTCTTAAAAAAAATCCCTATGACTTAAGGGGTTGGAACCCATGATCTTCCGGCCAGGACCCCAACATGCTAACCACTGCGCCATGGCTCAGCTTATCTCAGATGTCACATCCAGACTGGCATCACAATCTATATGCCCCCTGACTCCTCTATCTCTATGATTTGTTCCAGACATAAAATGCACATTCTTTCTAGGGTTCGAATCTCGTTCAAGAGGATTTTTTTTCTGGAGTTAACATCAGTGCTGACTCCACTTACTCTAAAAGACCTTCAGATGAGACTATAAACTGAGGTCCATTACGCAAACACATGCAGAACATTTTGTACATGCATTAAAACCCCTTCCTTTTTTTGAAAGAGTAGGCCATTGTGTGCCAGTGAGAATGGATGACAAAATTTACAAAACTGCATACACACAGGGACTAGATGTAAAAAAAAAAAAAAAAAAAAAAAGGCACATGTATGCTTATTCTGTTATCCTAAAAAAAATATATAAAAAAATAGAATAGCCCTTAATGGTACATTTCATGCATCTGACAAATGAAACAGATTAAATGCAGATGAGATATCGAGGGTTGCCCGCCAGAACTGTCTACCATGGTTTGAGGCAGTTTCAAGAAAAACACATTTGACAGTTTTAACATCAATGTCAGCTTTGTGTCTTTCTTGCTGTATTCTTCAGCCAGTGAGAATTATTTTGTCAAGTATCTCTCATATCTGAAACAGTGATGACAACATGGTTCTTTTCTTTTCATTTTTTTTTTTTTTTGGGTGGGGGGTGATAAATCCTTAATCAGAGTAGGAGCTGGAAAATTCTGGCAGTCACTGACAGAGCAGAACTGAAAAGAAAAGAGCCAGCCCTGACTGCCTGACTCACTATGGTGGATCGGTGGTCTACAGGTAATGCGCCTTGCCCAGAAAGCGAAAAGTCTGGGTGGGAGTGTGTGGTGGTTCGAATCCCGTTTGGGCCCAAAACTTTTCCCCATCCATCAGATCATGAGTGGTGGTCTGGGTGCTAGTCTTTCGGATGAGACGATAAACCGAGGTCCCGTGTGTTACGCATCATTATTTAGCGCACACAAAAGAACCCACAGCAACAAGAGGGTTGTCCCTGGCAATATTCTGTAGAAAAAAGCCACTCTGGTAGGGAAACAAATAGGCCTACAATTGCAGACAGGGAAAAGAAAAAAATGGGTAGGCGCTGCACTTGTGGCATAAATTTGTATGAATAGATAAATATGGCCAGCTCTGACTTCAGGGCTGAACAAGGAAAGTAAATTAACTGTGCCCACCACATTTGACCAGTCTACTACAAGCATGCTGGGCAAGCTGTTTATGCCTCGAACCTACTACACCAGCTCACTTTCAGCCTGTGCTGCCTACCTGGCTTACGGTCAATTAGTGCTGGGACGTTCTCCTGAATGCGAACAGCAGGATGTGATTTAATCTTGGTTGGCACGGTTTTTCTAGACTTACTCCCTGAATCAGGAAAACCAGGGGTGGCTGTTCCAAAACATTCAACTAAATATGCTTACAGAAAACGGGAGATCAAGAAGCAAGATTTATGACCCCCCAAAACATGCACAAATCTAGCACTTCACTTTACCGTTTTTTGAAGATGTGAGAAAGAAAGTTGATCTCTCTCTCTCTCTCTCTCTCTCTCTCTCTCTCTCTCTCTCTCTCTCTCTCTCTCTCTCTCTCTCTCTCTCTCTCTCTCTCTCTCTCTCTCTCTCTCTCTCTCTCTCTCTCTCTCTTTCCCCCAGTTTTACTTCTTCCCAGTGTACATAGATTAAAAATTGAGAACCCCTGACTAGCTAAGTTATGTTCTCCCTCGAATACCAAACAGATTTTGAAGCCCAAACTAGAATAAGGTCTTCTGATCTCTGAGAACACTAATAATGTAGCCTACTTCTAGCTCCACTGTTTTAAGTGCTTGTCACAGAAGAGAGACGTTGGTGTGGGAGAAGGTTAAACGATCTACAGGGCCCCGATAGGCACACTGACCTGGTGGTTCAGGGTAAGGTTAAACGATGTACAGGGCCTGATAGGCACACTGACCTGGTGGTTCAGGGTAAGGTTAAACGATCTACAGGGCCTGATAGGCACACTGACCTGGTGGTTCAGGGTAAGGTTAAACGATCTACAGGGCCTGATAGGCCCACTGACCTGGTGGTTCAGGGTAAGGTTAAACGATCTACAGGGCCTGATAGGCCCACTGACCTGGTGGTTCAGGGTAAGGTTGAGGGAAGCCATTAGCTCTGCTAATAATGTCAGTGCCAGCTGACCAATGAATTCCATTGGAAGGTCAGATTTGTCAGTCCTGACCACACCTCGGAATTAGCTGACAAGTAGTTTTGGAAACTAAGATCATCCAACAGCCTGGCTACACAATAAAACCCACTAATATCACCAGAGAGAAGGAGAGGAGGGGATGAACGGTGTGAGGGGGGGGGGGGGATGATGTTGTAAGGCACAGATACTTAACAGGGCTTAACTCCAGACTTGCAACTTCCTTTGACATCCTCATGGCAGAGCCTTAAAAGAGACAGGAGTATGCCAACAAAGCTATGCCTCATACCTTGATAATGCGGTACAAGCAGCTCAGCTTTCCATGCTACAATCTGGACACTTAAGCCATCTTTAGCCATGTTACGTCCGACTTGGCAGGACAAAGCTGGGTGAGAACTGGTATGGTTTTTCTAGCATAATTACTTAAAATCGATAACAACTATTAAAACTTATTGCAGCAATAAAATGTACGTTGAAAAGAATCTGCACGAGCCAAAAAGTTTAAAGTGGCCAGTAGACAGTTCTGGCAGGCAACCCACGATATTCAGCCTTGATGTTATCCCGTTGTCGATGCAATATTAGTTAATCTTCTGTTTATGATACATGTAGAGCCGCCGCTGTAGTCTAGTGGTTAGGGCGTTGGACTCGTAATCTAAAGGTTACGGGTTCGATCCCAGCCTTCGGCTATGGCGTTGTGCCCTTGGAAAAGGCACTTTACAGCTATTTTCTCACCCCACCCAGGTGTAAAAGGGGTACCAACCTTTGGGGTTAACCCTGCCATAGACTGGCGTCCTATCCTGGGGGGAGTCTATGACTCTCAGTCGCTTAACGCCACAGAGACCGGGATAAGCACCGCCTGATGAGCCTTGGCTCGGGACAGACTTTAACTTATGATACATGTAGGTTTAGTGTTCACGCAATAAACATACGCCTATCAATTTTGTCACATATTTTCAACTTCATTCTGATTCAATCCAATCCAGTCAAATTGAATATAGCCCCTAGAACCACAGAGGCTGTACCAAGGCCTTCAACTCAACATGGTTTAAACTCAGATCAAAACTGTTGCAAGTATCATACAATAAAATATGAATAATTAAAAAAAAAAACCTCTTCTGTCGTTCTTTATTTACTACATCTATTCAGTTTTATTCGTTTAAGTATGGTGTAAACAGAAACTTACTATAAACTTCCCCTTTTCTATTATTGACTGTTTCTGTCTTTTAACTTATCCTATTTCTCTTGCTTATTTTCTGCCTATCCAGCCCATTTTCCTAGCTTTTTTCAAGCAAATGTTAATTGTTTCTTATGAACTTTTCAATGAGCTGCCCTAAAGTTGGAATGTGTCAGCTGAGGCCAGCCGGCAGACCTCTTGCAGAGTTACAAGCACAAAAGACTACAGTCATCAGATGGTGAGGGTACTTTGCAACACTTTAACCACCAGGCTATCCCACCCTCAGAGCCCATCACTACAGCTCTGTTGTCCTGCTGGATCAAAATTGAAGAGCTTCCTTCTTTGATTCTCCTTTAACTCCCTGGGGACTGCTGGAGCAGTGCACCATTCTTTTTTTTCAGGCTATCTTGTGAGCAAGTCGAACCTGGTGGAGCCCATCTCTCTCCGGATATAGGATACGTGCTGGTTAGTTCATGTTTCCATAATTCGCTGAAAGCTGAAGTACAGCACAGGATCTTGAATTAGCATATTTGATCATCTGCATATTCAGGAAGGGAATCAAGGCGGTAGCAGGTCTGCCAGGAGATCCAGGAGTGAATAAAAATCCCACCTTTTCGAACCCACAACTTCTTGAACCCCAAAAGACTGATGCTTCACTTTATCTGACCCGGCAGTAGTGCAGGACCTTTAGAAGTCATTTTGTGGGCTCAAAGTTGTCTACAATGATTACATCATGGAAACTCAGGACTCTTAAGAGGATGACAAAACAATCTTTGGTGTGACATCATTGATTGTGTTGAGACCAGAACTCCTAAACTATTCACACATGCATCACACATGCCACAAGAGATGGAATATGGGGCAGAGGAGTGAGAAAGTAATTTGCCTCTCTCCACAAACGACTCTTGTCATTTGCCTGATCCAACTCACTGACTTAAAAAAACAAAACAAAACAAAACTATCTGCTAATTTTTGCCCAAGACGCCAGGAGTTTTGGTCATAGTTTCAACGACTGAAATTGTTTTCTGTGTTTCACTAACAGGCCGATATCAAACGCTATCAGAAGAATTTCCGTCATATTGAGATATTTTGCATCATTTAGGGATAATGACTAACCTTTTTTGATATTTTTAATCCTCTTCATATATTATTTGACTGAATGTACCCTTTTAGGCTAAGCAATACTGTTCCAGTTGGTTCCGGTATATAGTACAAAACAGTTCCCCTCCTCCACGCTTGTTGTTGTATGCGTTGGCCTGTGCCTAAAGGAACATCGAGACAGTTGGACCACGCGATTTTTAGTTCGTGCAAGAAGCCATCCTATCCTGCACTGGTCTGGTAAGGAGACTTTTGGGTGTGCTATGGCCGATCCACGAAATAAAGTAACCTTTGAGCCGATCTAGACAGTGAAGCTGAAAAAGAAACTTGGCCTAAGAGATTTCTTCTGCTTCAGGGTTTGGCTCGCTCCTCCCACACAGTCTTATACCAGATAGGATGTACATGCATGTGATCAATCAAAATAAAAGATCGATTTGGTGACAGACAAAAACTAAACAGAATCAAAAGAAACTGTGGCGAAATAATTTCAGTAACCACTTGTCAACAATGTGTAAAGTAGCTAATGAGAAATCACTGGTACAGTTATTTAAACCGAACTTTTGCCATAGGCCTATATCAATTGATGAACTTGAGTGCTAGGGCCTAGGCCTAGTCTTTCAGATAAAATGACATATATATACCAAGGTCCTGTGTACTGCACATATATTTCTTTATATTACACATATAATTTAGCACATGTGCAGGAGCCCCATGGCAAAATTAAGAGTTTTCCTAGCAACACTACAAGAAATAACACCACACTCACACTAGGCTAGTTACAATCAAATGACATGTCTGTAAACAGGACAGTTAAAAAAAAAAAAATTTGGTGGTGTAGGCTACGGCACATGTGGCATTGAATTTTTTTCTGAGGAAAGTAGCCCATATTTTCCCCAAAAAATCTGACATTGAATCTAATGATATTATTATTATTATTATTATTATTTTTGTATATTGTACCACTTTATGTAACAGCAGATTTCTCTGCATGAAATTAGGGCTGCTCTGCGGAGAGAGCGCGTCGCCACAAGTGCAGCGCCTACCTTTTTTTTCCCTTTTTCCTACATGCAACTGTATTTGTTTCCCTATTGGTAAACAATCTAGTCTTCAGCCACTTAAGGAAATAACATACATCAAATGTTCCGTATATTCACGTATGTATACATAAAATGTGTATGTATACATAGTACATACAGTACTGAAATTAGAAAAAATATGCCCTCATTTCTGTCCCTATTTCTGTATTTTGCTGACCTCCCTTTCTTTTTATTTATTTATTTATTCTTTTATATCGAGGATAACAGAATAAGCAATCATGTGCTTTTTTTCATCTGGTCCCGTGTGTATGCAGTTTTTGTAAATATTGTCATCTGTTCCCACCGGCACACGATGGCCTACTCTTACGAAATGCGGAACAGGATTTAACGTGTGCGCAAGATGTTCTGCGTGTGTTCGCACACGGGCCTCGGTTTAAAGTCTCATCCGAAGGACTTGTGTGTGTGTGTGTGTGTGTGTGTGTGTGTGTGTGTGTGTGTGTGTGTGTGTGTGTGTGATGCGTGTTGCATGTGTGTGTGTGTGTGTGTGTGTGTGTTGTGTTGCATGTGTGTGTGTGTGTTGTGTTGCATGTTGTGTGTGTGTGTGTGTGTGTGTGTGTGTGTGTGTGTGTGTGTGTGTGTGTGGTGTGTGTGTGTGTGTGTGTGTGTGTGTGTAACTGTAAGAAGACCTACCAAAGCTGCTGTCAAAAGAAAATTATAGGAAGAGATATATATATAGTACATGCTTAAGGTGTCTGTAATGAAAGTGACAAAGTCATATATAATACAAGAGAAGAAATAAATTGACAGATTTTGTGACTTGTGGAAATTAAAGGATTTTTTTTTGTAAAATGATACAAGGTGAGGTCATAAGTGTGTATGTGGCCAAGTGGTCAGCCTTAGCAGGATAAAACCCTGGACATTGCCAGATACTTGAAGTACTGAAAGAGGCAAGAGCAGTTGAAAAAAAGGCAGATTGCCCTAAATTGGACTTTAGAACAAATGCAAACTGTATTGATAGAAAAAATAACCCCCCAAAACCAACTCCAGAGTGCAGCAAAGGAAAGCAAGTGCAGAGCTTTTTCTTCATTCTTAGAGTGATTTAACAAAGATAATGTTCTTAAAAAGAATATATACATTTTTTAAAACCCCAAACACACTATCAACCAATTACCAACATCAACCCCCCCCCCCCCTAGCTGAACTAGATCTAAAGCTGTAAATCACTAAATGACAGCATCTGAGGCATTTGCAGGCAAGTTGTGTTGTGTGTGTGTGTGTGTGTGGTGATACAACACTGTCTTTTTCTTTCTGTTCTTTCTTTAAAAACAAACAAACAGATAGTGTGTGTGTGTTGTGTGTGTGTGTGTGTGTGTGTGTGTGTGTGTGTGTGTGCGCGCGTGTGTGTATGATACAACTCAAATCTTTTTCTTTCTGTTCTTTCTTATTAAAATGATATTTATTACATATTCCATGACAGGGAAAATAAACAGTTGTGAAGAAAAATGGAGGCTCCACCTGGGGACAGAGCAGCTGGAGGAATGGGAGACAACTCTGACAAGAGCAGTGGAGATCCTGAAGCCGAGCGTCCTGAAGAACAAGAGCAAAACGACCCCCCTGCAGATGAATCAGACAGTGACAGTGACACAGAAATCTTGAAGAAAATGATGTCAATGGTAAAAAGAACAATATTGAAAGTAGAGGAAATACAGTAAAGGTTTCTGTAGATCATGGCATTTTGTATTAATGTGTCAGAGCCTTTATGTTGTGTATTGGAGTAAAATAATGCTATTGAAATAATAGTGTTTTTGTTTTTGTTTTTTTTGAAATAATAGTGTTATGCAACGGTTGTGAGTAGAGGTGTATGTGTTTTTGTTAAGAGTTTACTTGCTGTTCAGGTATCAGATGATTTGAATGTATGATCTCAAAGGTCTGATGTCTCAAGTTTAATATTCTTGCAGAATGAAAATGAATGATTTCATGTGTCTGTGTTTATTTGTAAAAGTTGATAATGACCAGATGATAGAAGTAAAAGCTACAAGTAAAACTGTTTAGACCTGTATCATGTATGTTTATCAGTAATTGCTTTAACTGCACAATGCACTGCACTGCACTTGTAGTAGGAAGATGTGAAGTGTAAAAGAGGAGAGAGGGATCAAGTGATAGCATTATCATTCTGCAGAGATCATATGAAGATGCCAATGAGATGAAGTCAGGGCAAAGTTACCAGTATTATTTTCAGTTCAGAAGTCAAGAGGGCATGTGAGATGAGGACCTGCAGGTGGTACAGTGCCATTTCATATTCATCGCATGCGCACATGAATGACAACTAGACATTGACATGGGGTTTTTTCCCCTGCACATTACCATATTGTACACAGTGTAATTTGTTTAACTGTTTGAATGGTAGGATGGGTTGCCAAATTTTCAATTTACAGTTACGTTTTCTTGTAAAGTTCTGTAAATGGAAGCACTGAAATTCTTTTTGTTCTAAGTGTTATCAATTTGTTGCTCATAAAATTTCTGAAGTTTTTAGAATCAATAAAATGGAAAACTTTTTTGGTAGGGCAATTACTGTAATTGTTGTGCTATTTGTTGATACTTGTACTTTCATCAGAGGTATAGTAACCATGGAAATTATCATGATTCATTGTGGAAAATAGATGATTTAGGTTACGTCTTTCTTAGGTCAGTTTCTATAACATAATATTTGTATGATATTGGTAGGGATAAAAAGGAAATTATAAGTTCAAACATTTTATACCAAATGCTGTGACAAGTGTTGTTATGATTTTTTGTTTTTAGAATGTGGAGAAGATAGGGCCAGCTCAAATAAAGGGTAGGTACTGACTGTTGTAGTAGTGTTGAATAAAGCAACAGTTTGTCTTCATTGTTCAGTACTTTGTTTTGTTATTCACAACACACCACACACCAACCACACCACCACACCCAACTTTTTTGTTCAAACACACTGACACACACACACACACACAACACCCACACACCAACACACACACACCACTCTCTCCTCCTCCTCTCCTCTTCTTCTCTCTCTATTCTCTGCACCACAACACACACACACACACACACACACACACACACACACACACCACAACGCACTCTCTTCTCTTTTTCTGTGTCTGTCTGTCTGTCTGTCTGCTATCACAACACACACACACACACACACACACACACACACACACACACACACACACACACACACCACACACACCACACTCACATCACTCACTCATCACTCATCATTTCTCACTCTCACTCACTCACTCCTCACTCATCACTCACTACTCACTCACCACATCACTCCACTCACTCACTCACTCACTCACTCACTCACACCACTCACTACCACTCACCACTATCACTATCACTCACATACCACTCACCACTACATCACTCACTCACTCACTCACCACATCACTCATCACATCACCACTCATCACTCACTCACTCATCACATGTTTGCATACAACTACTTGAGCACATGTATGCAAAGATGGCGTTCTCATAGCCCATGCAGTCGGTGAGCGAGATGTCAGAGACCTCAAGTTCTCTAGCGGCCAACATTTTGAGGGTGGTGCCCATCTCCATTCCTTGTTGCTTTACCTCCCCTTTCTAAAGAGGGCAGGTATCCATTTACAGCTGAGTGAACTAGGGCACTGTGCTGAAGCTAAGGCGCACAGTCACACATCCACGAGGCAACCACACTCAGTGCTGAAAATACCCCACATAAGAGATTGCTTCAGTGTACTTACAGAGATGCATGGTTGCAAGTTCGGTTAATTTATGTTCTCTGTGTGTGTGTTTTCAGGACAGGGTTCATTTATGACGAACTGTTCACACGACACAAATGTGAGTGGGACCCCAAGTATCTAGAGTGCCCTGAGCGTATCCAGCAGCCGTTTGCCCGGTGTCAGGAACTAGGACTGTGGAACGATGCGTTCGCATACCTGTAAGTTGATTATATCACATGTGGCCTTTGACTGACTTTTGCTGATTTTGTTTTTTTTGAACGATGCGTTCGCATACCTGTAGTTATATATCACATGTGGCCTTTGACTGACTTTCTGCTGATTTTTTTTTCTTGTAACAATGCGTTCGCATACCTTTTCATTATATTCACATGTTGCCTTTGACTGACTTTCACTGATTTTGTTTTTTTTTAATGATGCATTCATTACCTGTGAAGTTCATTACATTACATGTAGTCCTTTGAACTGACTTTTGCTGATTTTGTTTTTTCTAGCTGCTTTGTATTTTCTTGTTTGCAATGTGTCAATGTCTTTTTTTTTTTTCCTTTTTGAATAGTTTTCAGGTGCCAAGGTATTTTGTAAGTGGTGGTTGTTCAGTGACTGTGATTTGGAGAGTGGCCCATGCATGCAAATGTGTGAATGTGCACGCGTGTACACAAACACACAGAGTCACAAAGACTGAGACAGACACACACAGACACCCCGACACACACAGACACACAGACACACAGACACACACACACACACACACACACACACACACACACACACACACACACACACACACACACACACACATGTAAAAACATCTTTTTTTTTTTTTTAGATATGACACAATCTTGCCTCATGAATGTAAATAAAACTTATGTGAATGCATCAAATGATCCTATTCATGCATGCATTCTTCAATAGTTGGACGTAAATATAATCACAACAGCAAAATCATCTTGCTGACAATCAGTCTGTATGGATCGTTTCAGATCAGTTAGCCACCGAGGACCAGATGAATGGCACCACTCCCTGCGTCATTTGGAGCTGGCCAAGGAAACGGCAGCCATGACCAAGAATCAGAGGATGGAACTGTCAAAGAAGTACAGCGCCTGGTATGCTAATGAGGTCTGTTTTTTTATTGTTTTAACTTTTAAATTTTATATTTTTCTAATGAGTCATGGTTGTTGTGCTTAAAAAAAAAAAAAAAAAACCCCAAACAAACAAAAAAACCCAAACTAAAAAAATTTGGTCACTGCTTTGTCAATCATAATTTATACAGATGTATTTTTCTCTCTGTGTTTGCTTCTTTTAGTGCTTCTCAGCCTGTAAAAGAAGTGTTCTGTTTTGTATGAAGTCTATAGAGTTTATATAGAAAAAAGAGTAGAGGGCTGGTGCTGTACTGTTGCTTCAACAGAATTGTACTATTTTTTGGTGCTGAAGTGAGAGACCTCCTGACCTTCTGGCCTCCTGTCCACAGTCCCCTAAGTCAGAGTATTTCTGGATGGGACTGTAATATAACCTCAATACAGTAACAACGAAAAAAAGAACATTTCAATGGTGGGGGTAGCCTAGTGGTTAGAGTGCTGTGATGGCCTGGATTGAGCCTCCACACAGGCGCCCATGTGAGGAGATTTTACCCTGGAGGAGGTTACACCATTGACTCTACTCCCCCAAAAGTCCTTCGGATGAGACTATAAACCAAAGCCAGTATGCAATGCATAGAGAACATCTTGTGAATACTTTAAAAAATCTGTTCTGCTTCTCTGAAGAGTAGTCCATTTCGTGCCACTAGGAATGGATGACAAATTTTAAAGAAAAGAAACTAAAAAAAAAAAAAAAAAGAAACTGATGCACACAAGTGTTGTATTTAGACTGATCCGGAAGTTGGAATGTGCTACCTTAATGATGGGTAAAAAGACTTGCATACGCAAAATCTCCCATTGTGAGCCTCAGACTTAGCCAGTGAACAGGAAAAAAAAAAAATGTTAAAGACAGTAAGCAAAACAAAAAAATGGAAGGGTTAAAGTTAAAAGTAAAGTCTGTCCGAGCCTTAAGGTCACAGGCGGTGTTATTGGTTTGTGGTGTTAAGCGACTGAGAGTCATAGATCCCCTGATAGATGCAGTCTATGGCAGGGTTAACCCAACACAAGGTGGTACCCCTTTTACACTGGTGTGTTGAGAAAATAGCGTAAAGTGCCTTTTCAAGGCACAACGCCATAGTTGTAGCTGGATCAACCGCAACTTTGATTACAGTCCAAGCTAACATAGATACAGCGGCCTAATGGAAGGTATTGTTGTATTTTGCTATCCTGATCAGTGAGTAATAGATTTGAGAAGTTTTGTGGTCAGTAAAACAACATTTTTCTCAGCTAGATGATTGTAATCAGTGACAGTTTTCATTGTTTTCTTTCCAGGAACTTTTGATACAGATATATGATATTTCTGTGGTTTTTTTTTTCCACAGGCAACATTTGAATGCAGTCTTGCTGCCACAGGCAGCTGCATCGAACTGATGGACCAGATATTGCATGAAAAGGTACAGCGTCTGAATATCATGTGGAGTGACAGTGTAACTCAGTAGTGTTGTGCTGAAGCTTTTGCTGTAATAGTGGTGAGGATGATGAGGATGATGACAAAGACAATGACAACGACGCTGACGACGTCAACAACGACGACGATGATGATGATGATGACGATGACAATAATGCAGAAGACGACGATGATGATGATGATGATGAAGCTACAACTTGAAGCTCAAGCTTTGGCAAAAGGTTAGATTAAAAAAAAAAACGATACTGAGCAAAGTTTAATTAAAGGGAAAGTCTTTAGGCATTTAGATAAATAGTTTTCCCACAAGATGTGTTTCCCATTGACCGTGAAATCCTGTAGACTGCATTGGAGCCAAGATGTTCTGTAACAAACGAAAGTCGACTATGATGATTTTTCTTCTTTTGTGCAGTGTGTAGACTGACATGTTCTTCAAGTTGATTTTCAAGAGCCATGCAGCATTCCTTTGGTGTGAAGTTATGTCAGTTAGCCCTGTGGATCAGGTTATTGATGTTACCTACCTGCTCAGATAAATAAAGAGGTGTTCCAAATTTTTCTTTTAGCCTGTATTTTGTAGAGTTCGCACAAGAGACAAGTCCATTCCCCTGAAATCTTTTGAATCTAAAAGTTCCATATATGTGAACACATGCAGAACAACTCGTGGACATATCAAAAGCCCATGCACTTTTTGTAGAAGAGTAATACAGCAATGAATAACAAGATATGTAACTCAAACATACCCAGCATGCACCCTCAAGCCTGGAGAGGGCTAGACTCTGCCACGTTCAACTTGCCACAGACATATATGAAACAATTCAGTACAATGCCTCAGCAGCTCCTCCAAGAGTTGTAGAAAGATCTCATCTCATGTCATGTCTGTAATGTCTGGGGGGTGGGATAGCCTAGTGGTCAGAACATTGTGCGCGCAATTTGACGACCAGGGTTCGATTCCCGTTCAAGGGAATTTTTCCCTGGAGTTAACATCAGTGCTGACTCCACTCTCCCAAAAGTCTTTCGAATGAGACTATAAACCAAGGCCCTGTGTGCAAACGCACGCAGAACATCTTGCGCACATGTAAAATCCTAATCCGCTTTTCATAAAAGTAGGCCATTGTGTGCCAATGTGAGCAGATGACAAGATTTACAAACCTGCATAGACTGGATGTAAAAAAAGCACATGAGTGCTTTTTCCATTATCCTCGATATAAAAGAATTAAAAAAAAAAAAAAAAAAAATAACAAATCAGTGCAATACAGCAACAATTCCCCCAAGAGTTGTGTAGAGAGATCTCATATATATCATGTCGTGTCATGTCATGTCAGGTGTGTTTGTGAGGGCAGGTGAGCAATGGGTTTTGCATGGTGCGGCCCCCAGGTCATCACGCCATGCAGGAGGAGTTCTGTGGCTACTGCACCTTCAACAATGCCGCCCTGGCTGCTACCCACGCTCTCCACTGCGGAATAGAAAGGTGGGTGGGCGTTTTTCACACTCTGCATTACCCACAGTTTTTGGTTTTGTTTTCATGGTGGGTTTTTTCCTTTTTTTTTTAGATCTCGGGTTTATAATGTTGGCTGCAAGTGAAGAGTGGTTTCTTTTTTTTTTTTCTTTTTTTCTTTTTTTGATGTGTGACATTATTGTGATTAAAACTTTGAGTCTCCGTGAATTTTTTAATGATCAGATTACAGTAAATGTATTTGTGAAGAAATGTTGACGAAATGTAGTAATCTTATTTTGAATCTGGCCTTTCAGATATTAAAGAAATAATCATTTTTGAAAGCAATCATTCTGAATAAAGAAAACATTGTTTTGTGCTGACAAAGAAGTGATGAAGCTAGATGGAATCTTGGTTTTTGTGGTCACAGTGATTAATGATTGGATGTAAAAAAAAAAAGGCCCATGAGTGCTTATTCCATTATCCTCAGTATAAAAGAATAAATAGATAAATACATAAATAAATAAATAGATAAATAGATAAATAAATAAATAATTCACTGTTTTCTGTGTGCAGGGTGCTGATAGTGGATTGGGATGTACACCATGGGCAGGGCACACAGTATAGCTTCTACGATGACCCAAGGTATCAAACAAGATTTTATTTACTGGTTTTCTGTTGTTGTTGTTTTTTTGTGTGGGGGTGGGGTTGTTTCATGTTATTACTGATCCAAAGTACATGTACAGGATTTTGTACACTGGTTGTTTTTTTTCATGGGTTTTTGTTTCCAGTTATTACTGTGTAATTCAACATTGACATTTGCATGTAGAACACTGTATGCTTAATAAAAGTTTTGTGTTTTTGTTTTAAATATATTGTAACTAGTGGATAAAGTAAAAGAAAAACAAAAAATAACCAACTTTGTTCTGGCAAACAAGCGCACATGTGTGTCTGCCTTGCATTTAGATAGAACATGTGCTTAAACTTATGGTTTAGCTATGCATAGTCCTTTCTCATCCATTCACAAGCGCAGTGCATGTATCCTTGAAAAATTGTGTACATGCACCAGAGATGAAAATAGATGATTACTGTAATTAATATATTCCATGGCAAAAGAATTTTATTAAAGTATGCAATAGTTTGGGAGCCATTAATGCAACATCTGGTCTTCTAGTTACATTTGCAAGGGTGTGTGTGTGTGTGTGTGTGTGTGTGTGTGTGTGTGTGTGTGTTGTGTGTGTGTGTGTGTGCATATGTGTGTGGTAGCTGTTATTGTTGATACTCCTGCCTCATCTTCCTGTATCTTATGAAGCTCTCTTAAATTTCTTTTTTTTGCCTGCGCTGTGATGATGGCCATAGATGTGGAGATTTATTTTTGCTTTATAAATATTCTTTTGTTTTATCATTCATCACATATAGAAACTACACCACTGCTTTACATTTCTAATTTCCCCCAAAATGTCAGCATACTGGAAACAAGAATTTGTGTAAAGGAATAAGTAGCTTACCAACATGTTCATCAGTGTGTGCATTGTATACTTTCAGAGTGATGTATTTCTCCATTCACCGGTACGAATACGGTGAATTTTGGCCCAACCTGAGAGAGTCAGACTACGATTTCATAGGAGAGGGCAAGGGTAAAGGCTACAACATCAATGTCCCTTTGAATCAGGTGAGAACATGTTTTTTTAGTTTTTCTCTGTCTTTGATTGGGGAGAAGATGTGTGATGTCATTTTTTTTCAAAAGATAAACCACTCACTGGCACAAACACAACACATATAGTATGTACACAATCATGTAATCACACACTCACACACACATGCACACACCTACATACTTATTCTTTTCAGTGCTGTCTGTCATGAATGTGTGTCTTTTTTCAGACAGGACTAGGTGACAGTGATTTCATGGCGATCATGCAACAACTGTTGATACCCTTGGCACATGAGGTAATCAAAAAATATAAATATATATTTTTGCAACCGAACAACAATTTGTTTGTTATACTGTAGCAGATACAGTGTTACATAAGTTCTTACTGAAAATTGTGACTTTATTATTTTTCCTGAGCTGTATGGGATTAAAGAGTGTTGTATAACATTTTTGCTTATAATTGCCATATTATTTCTTTTTTTTTTTGGAGGGGGGGGGGCTGAACTTGTCCCAGACTTTATAGGTTAAGTTAATGCTCACAAAAAATAAAATTGTAGCATAGAAGGAAGTTTTTGTGTGTACTTTTATGGGTTTTTGTGTTTGTGGGTGGGTTTTTTTTTTTTGGGGGGGGGGATGGTCGTGGTGGTAAATTTTGTTAACTTCTTGGTAATAAGAAATTGAATAATGCATGTATAAAGTTGTCCAGCACAATGTCCTGAATACAGTATCTCTTTTTTTTACCTGCTGTTTTGATGACTGCTCGACTGCTAATATATATAATTATTTTTTAAATTATTATTTATTTTTATTTGGTAGACTGGAAAATCCAGCTATTTTCTTCATACACTTTTTATATGTGGATTTATTATTTTTGTTTTTCAGTTTTCTCCCCAAGTTGTGATAATATCTTCGGGGTATGACGCAGCCATCGGATGTCCTGAGGTAAGCGGTTTATAGACATGATTTGTGCGTTAATCTGTTCAGTGCCTTCATTTAATGTTGTGTGGTTCTGCATACTGCATTTCCTTTGCTAGCATTCTGAGATTCACCAAGGGTGAGATTTTGTGAATGCAACTGTTTGCCCACCATGAAGTAGCCTCCTGTCAATATCATTGGGTGCGGTGGCTAACACCAAACATGGTGATGCCGACAGGTGAGACAGGTGAGAATGTGGCCTCCTTCTGACTTTGGGGATTGCAAATAGTCTGAAATCACACTCGGTCTGTATTAGCTGTTCAAAAATGGAGACAGTGAAAAAAAAAAGTGTTTTTGTTGTGTGATGATGGTGTACGTTTTTGGTTCATTTATCAGTATGTAGGTTGCTGAAATGGCAACATACAGGAAACTTGTGTTGTTAGTGAGTATACAGTATTCAAGTGCAGGCATTGCTTTGGTTGAAAATGAGTTTGATACTTAAGGGAATTTTTTTTAAGTTATGATATTGCATGATTGCATGATATTGATATAGTAGTATAGTGGTAGAAGATGCATTGACATTAAAAAAACAACAAAATGTCACTGTTTAGAACTTGAAGACAGAGTTAAATCATGCAAAAGAGAAAAGAAAAACCCCAGCAGTTTCTATTATGACAGTTTTCTGTATCTACTTAATACACCATCTAAGACATCTAAGAGTCTGGCAACTATCTATTACAAAGTGCTGGTAAAAAAATAAAAGTTTGCTGAAGAGGTATTGAGATGTAGCTACCCAGCATGAACCATTTACTTAGGTCTGAGAATCAGATGGTGTGTTTTTTTCCCCTGAATTTGATTACAAGAAAAGAAAACCAAAGATGCCTGACTGTAAAAAGTTATTAAAGCTTGATTGTTCTCTTCCAGGGAGAGATGAAGGTCACTCCAGCAGCCTATGCCCACTTCATCCACATGTTGTCTCCCCTGTGTCAAGGTCGCCTCTGCACTGTACTGGAGGTAAACTTTTTTTTTAATATCTGGACTCATATTTTTGGCAACATACCACCTCTGCTGTCCCGATGCTATTCATTCTGACTGACCACCACAGCTGTGCCAATGTTCTTCATGCCATTACCTCAGGGCCAGAAGCTCACAGGTAGCTCATCAATTCCCGTTCAAGGAGATTTTTCCTCTGGAGTTAACATCAGTGCTGACTCCACTTCCCCGGAAAGTCCTTCGGATGAGACTGTAAACCAAGGCCCATGTGCGAACACATGCAGAACATCCTGCGCACATGTAAAATCCTGTTCCGCTTTTTGTAAGAGTAGGTGGGAACAGATGACAAGATTTACAAAATTGCATACACAAGGGGACTGGATGTAAAAAAGCACAAGAGCGCTTATTGCATTATCCTCAATATAAAAAGAATAAACATAAATAAATAAATAAATAAATAGCCTGCCATAAGGCCACCAACTAGAAGGGCTCTGCACTGCCACTGGGTCATTTGTGGTGTGCAGCAGTGCCTGTTGTGATCCAACAAATGCAGGACACCACCTAACAGGCTCCCTGCTGATAACAGTATGAGCTTAGTTGGAGAACCAGACTCAGCTAGACAGCAGTCTGGTGTGGTGATCACCATAACATCCCTGTGATAACTCTTCAGTGAATCCCAAAAGCTTTAACCTCACCACAGGCACGGATGTGTAGGAAATCAAAACCGAGATCACCCTGAGACTAGAGCACCAGGGGCCAAACTCAGAGACCTGTTTTCGTGTATTGTGTGCTAGTCGGTGGTGGTGAGGATGATAAAACAATATAATTATAGAGCTTCCAATGTGCCCCCAGGAACTGTATTAATGGCCTGTGTGTGTGTGGTAGGGGGGTATTGTCTGCAGTCTCTGGCAGAGGGATGTGCCCCAGGAACTGTGATAATGGCCTGTGTGTGTGTGGTAGGAGGGTATTGTCTGCAGTCTCTGGCAGAGGGATGTGCCCCCAGGAACTGTGATAATGGCCTGTGTGTGTGTGGTAGGGGGGGTATTGTCTGCAGTCTCTGACAGAGGGATGTGCCCCCAGGAACTGTGATAATGGCCTGTGTGTGTGTGTGGTAGGGGGGGTATTGTCTGCAGTCTCTGACAGAGGGATGTGCCCCCAGGAACTGTGATAATGGCCTTGTGTGTGTGGTAGGGGGGTATTGTCTGCAGTCTCTGATGTGCCCCCAGGAACTGTGATA
>CM060329.1:1453349-1480849 GCA_030674155.1 Stramonita haemastoma
TCTGTCTGTCTGTCTGTCTGTCTGTCTGTCTGTGTTCCTTCCTCTTCTGGCTTTGCTCTGGTACAACTCTGAGGTTAGCAAAAAAAACCAACCCAAAATTTTAAAAAATGTTAAAAAAAAAACACCAAACAAAAAACAAAAAAAACCTTTGAGGTTAGGAGCCTGAGGTCAGGTTTTTGTGTATAAAATTATCACACCCTTTCCTTTTCTTTGCCCCTCCGGTTTTTACACTGATGCATTAAGGAAGACGAGAAGCTGCAAAGTCCAAGAGTGGTCAGTCCCTGCTATAATTAGCACTGGCTGGCCCCAGCTGGGCTGGGATGAAACAGATAGCAGCTGAGAGTAGCTGAAAGTGGGGGGGAGAGGGGGGGGCGGGCAGACATCTGTAATGCTATGTTTACTCTTTACATTTGATGTGTTACAGAACACGTTTTGTGTATGATTTGTGTTTTCAGGACATGCTTCATTTTTGACGCTGCCATGAGAAAACACAAGAATCCATTTGACAGGTGAGTGACACTAGCTCTGAACAAACTTCTGCTTATCCCACTTTAACCCTCTTAGTCCTGATCCAGGATTAGCCAGGATTGAATAATTACCCCCCCCCCCCCCCCCCCCCCCCTAAGTCCCGATCCGGGATTTGCCTGGATTTACACACAGTAGATTTCCATCACGCTGTGACCATCACTAATTGCTACCGCATGCCAAAGCTCTTTCAGGCTAAAAGGAGAAACCCTGTAGAGAGTCTGGAAGTAATGATAGCTGCTGGTGTGTACTTAGAAGGAGGAAAAGGCCAGCCAGCATGTGTGCCTGACCTGATTTTGTGATTGAATGCGAAATCTAGGGGCAGTTTGTGTTCAGAGAGTCCGAAAGCAAGAGGGTTAACTTGGAGCTCTCTTGCCTGCCTGCAGTGCCAGTGAACTTCAGGTCTGTGGTCTGGCCCACTCTAAAGCTCAGTGTTCTTCTCCCCTTTGTGAGTGTTGGTCAGGGTGCTAGTCTTTCAAATGAGAGCATAAGATGGTGCACAGGCGAGGAGGTAATATCCCCTTTTTTAGGAAACCAGGAACTTAGTTGGGAGGTAGATTTTCTGATCACAGTACAGTAGACTGAGTGACGATCTGCATGGTCATCTTTTGTATGGGATCGGTAAGGGAAGTCATATGTGCATTATGCATTTAGTGTGGAAAAAGAACTTGTGGTTGGCAGAATTATGCACACACAAAAATCCCCCTTATTTTCAAATGAACATAACAGCACTCAGAAATAAAGTAATGTCGTGTAAAAGTTATTGTGGGGAAAAAGAAGAAAAGATGGCACCGCGCTATGCTGATATGTTTAATAGTTAAGAGGTGTCTGAAACTGATACAGAGACATCATTAGTGTTAGGGGCGTTAGGTATCCTGTACAAAATGGGTTGAGATCTTGCTGGCAGATCTGTTCCATGTGGTTTTCTTATGCAGATGTTATTCATTGTTGTTTTGATCTCATAAACTCTGAAAATGACAGTGTTGTGAAAAGAGTGAATGCAGCCAGATTTGTCACAATATGTTGTCGGTGAAATATCAGTTTCAAAAGTCAGTAGTTACTCACTATGAAAAAATATCAAGAGTACCAAACGGCACAGAATTAAAATATTGAGAAAACAACCATCACTACCACTATCCTTTTTTGTGTAGTGTACTCTGTCTGCTTCAGCTTCTACACAAAGTAAAATATTACTAGACAAACAACACTAATGTACTCTTGAATGTACTCTTATTCAATGTACCATCTGGAAATAAAAATTTGATTTGATTTGAAAACTAACCTGTTGGAGTATTGTTGCTTAAGTGTATGATTGAATTTCTGGATTTAGATATTCTATTCTGTTTATTATCTCTATCCTGTAAGATTCTGACCTGAAAATTGAAGTGGGTGAAGGGGTGAAAGTGGGAGAGTTTATTCTGTTAACAGTGATTTATTTTCCAGGTCAAGATTCTTGCTCAGGTGTTCATTTTTACTGTCATGGGTTTGAAAGTGAGAAGGGGTGGAGTGTTTGTTTCATTCACACTACCTGTACAAATGCCTGTGTGTGATGCGCTCCTCCCGTAGGCCGAACCGCATCTCCCGCATCTTTGAAGCATCATGAGTGGACTGCTGAACCCTGTCTGCAGCTAGAGTGGCATCGGCTGTGACAAACTGCTGGAACTGCTGTGCTGTGTTCCTGTCCTTCTGTCTCCTTTGTCTCTCTGACACTGTGTGTCTGTGTCTCTTCTCTGTCCTCTGTCCTGTCTGTCTCTGTCCTCTCTGTCCTCTGTCTCTGGTCTCTGTCTCTGTCTCTCTCGTCACTCTCTCTCTCTTCCTTCTCTCTCCTCTTCCTTCTCTCTCTCTCTTCTGTCTCTCTCCTTCCTCACTGTCTCGTCTCTGTCTCTTGTTTCTCTGCTCTGTCTGTCTCTCTCTGTCTCTGTCTTCTCTGTCTCTTCTCTGTCTTTTCTCTCTTCTCTGTCTCTCTCTCTCTCCTTCTTCTTCTGTCTCTCCTGTCTCTCTCTGTCTCTGTCTCTTCTCTCTTCTCTCTCTCTCTCTCTCCCTTCTCCTCTCCTCTCTCCTCTCTCTCTCTCTCTCTCTCTCTCTCTCTCTCTCTCTCTCTGTCTCTCTCCTACCCCCTTCCTCTTTGTCTGTTTTGTTTCTCTTTGTCTTCTTTCTTTTTCCTTTTATCTTGCTCTCTGTTTTGTTGCCTTCATGACAATACTATGGTGATCTAAGGAATAACACTATTTTAGGGGAATATCCCAGGAAATCTTACATCAGACAAAAGCATTAAAAAAAACAATTATTACTGCCGTGATGGCCATAAATTTATGTTGTTGGATTTTTTATAACAACAACGGCAAAAGAGAAAGGACTTTTTTTTTTCTCTAGATAACGACGACAAAAAAAGAATTTTTAAAAATAACGACATCAAAAGAGAAATTTTTTTTTTTAGACAACAAAACAAAACAGAAAGAAAATTCCATGCCATCATCTAAATGTGACCTATAGTGTGGATTTGCATGGAGATAAATTCTACATGGTTTTTGGATGTGCAGTTTCTTCACTGTTTATACGTATTTTTCCTTTTTTTTTTTTTTTTCAGTCTCGATCGCTACAGAGGAGGAACTTCTGACTGTACATGGGTAATTCATTTCCTTTACAACATTAATCTCTGTTCTCTTGCTTATTGTCAGTCTTCTTCCTATTTCAGTGTAAAAAAAAAAGAAAACAACTTAGTTTTCCACTGCTAGTTTTCACTTTGTTTTTGTGCTTCTGAGAGATACTCTGTGTGTTGTGTGTGTGTGTGTGTGTGAGAGAGAGAGAGAGAGAGAGGGAGAGAGAGAGGGAGGGCTGGTGAGAGAGTAGGAGAGAGAGAGGGGGCAGTGAGAGAGAGAGGTGGGGGGGGGGGGGGGGACAGGTGGTCACAAGCCTCTAGTTCTAACAAAAATTCTATAGAAAAAAATGTTGTATATCTTAATATAATATTTTATCTCCCAGCACTGGTATCATATTTCTTTTTGTAATGTGGAACAATATTACTTTGTCATTCTCTACGCAGAGGCTGTCAGAAATATGGTTATGGGTGTAGAGCAACACATTTTTGCTCATATGACAGACAACAATAGTTGCTGCCTGAGCATTCAATGAAGAAGAAGTATTTTTTTTCAGATTGATGATAGAAAAAGATTTGTTTGTGAATGTGTTAAGTTTAAAAGTTAAAGTCTGTGTCTAAGGCTCATCAGGCCGGTGCTTATCCCCGGTTTCTGTGGCGTTAAGCGACTGAGAGTCATAGACTCCCCCCTGGATAGGACGCCAGTCTATCGCAGGGTTAACCCCCAAACAAGGTTGGTACCCCTTTTACACCTGGGTGGGGTGAGAAAATAGCCGTAAAGTGCCTTTTTCCAAGGCACAACGCCACAGCCAAAAGCTGGGATCGAACGCGCAACCTTTAGATTATGAGTCCAACACCCTAACCACTAGACTACAGCGGCGGCTTTGTGAATGTGTATGTATCCTTTTTCTAGGCTGATGACAGATGAAAATTTGTGTTTAAAAGTTTTCTTTATAAGTTTTGGTGTTGTGTCAGAGCTGAACATGTGGAAAGACTGAAGGAGACAGCGGCACTGTCGGATGAGGAGCTGCGTCCTAGAGGGTACACCATGAAGTCCATTTACCTGTGTCAGGTCAGTGTTCTAGAGGGTACATCATGATTTACCTGTGTCAGGTCAGTGCTCTAGAGGGTACACCATGCAGTCCATTTACCTGTGTCAGGTCAGTGTTCTAGAGGGTACACCATGCAGTCCATTTACCTGTGTCAGGTCAGTGTTCTAGAGGGTAGTACACCATGAAGTCCATTTACCTGTGTCAGGTCAGTGCTCTAGAGGGTACATCATGATTTACCTGTGTCAGGTCAGTGCTCTAGAGGGTACATCATGATTTACCTGTGTCAGGTCAGTGCTCTAGAGGGTACATCATGATTTACCTGTGTCAGGTCAGTGCTCTAGAGGGTACATCATGATTTACCTGTGTCAGGTCAGTGCTCTAGAGGGTACATCATGATTTACCTGTGTCAGGTCAGTGCTCAGAGGTAATCATGATATTACCTGTGTCAGGTCAGTGTGCTAGAGGGTAGTACACCATGATTTACCTGTGTCAGGTCAGTGTTCTAGAGGTAGTACACCATGATTTACCTGTGTCAGGTCAGTGTTCTAGAGGTTAGTACACCATGAAGTCCATTTACTGTGTCAGTCAGTGCTCTAGAGGGTACATCATGATTTACCTGTTCAGGTCAGTGTCTAGAGGATAGTTACACATGATTTACCTGTGTCAGTCAGTGCTCTAGAGGTAGTAACCACTGAATTTACCTGTGTCAGGTCAGTGTTCTAGAGGGTAGTACACCATGATTTACCTGTGTCAGGTCAGTGCTCTAGAGGGTAGTACACCATGATTTACCTGTGTCAGATCAGTGTTCTAGAGGGTAGTACACCATGATTTACCTGTGTCAGGTCAGTGTTCTAGAGGGTAGTACACCATGATTTACCTGTGTCAGGTCAGTGTTCTAGAGGGTAGTACACCATGATTTACCTGTGTCAGGTCAGTGTTCTAAAGGGTACACCATGATTTACCTGTGTCAGGTCAGTGTGCTAGAGGGTAGTACACCATGAAGTCCATTTACCTGTGTCAGGTCAGTGTTCTAGAGGGTACACCATGATTTACCTGTGTCAGGTCAGTGTTCTAAAGGGTACACCATGATTTACCTGTGTCAGGTCAGTGTTCTAGAGGGTACACCATGAATCCATTTACCTGTGTCAGGTCAGTGTTCTAAAGGGTACACCATGATTTACCTGTGTCAGGTCAGTGTTCTAAGGGTACACCATGAGTCCATTTACTGTGTCAGGTCAGTGTTCTAGAAGGTACACCATGATTTACCTGTGTCAAGTCAGTGTTCTAAAGGGTACACCATGATTTACCTGTGTCAGGTCAGAGTCCTATAGGGTACACCATGATTTACCTGTGTCAGGTATGTGTCCTGTCTTTTTTTTGTTTTTTTCATTCACAGTTCTCAAATAGTTATTACCATCTGTGTTTAAAATCAAACATTAAGAGTCTTATGTGTCACCCTTGTATCCACTATTTTTCTCCAGCTCTGCTTTGATATGTTGTACTCTTCAAAAATACATAATTTTTCATGTTTACCCCATTAACTTTTCCAAGGTAAATGAT
Source organism: Stramonita haemastoma (assembly GCA_030674155.1). Classification (NCBI taxonomy): domain Eukaryota; kingdom Metazoa; phylum Mollusca; class Gastropoda; order Neogastropoda; family Muricidae; genus Stramonita; species Stramonita haemastoma. Next base: position 1,459,083 of record CM060329.1, read on the forward strand.
ACAAAAGTTGGTGATATCTTGTATTCTTGTCCAGGGAAGTGGGGCAGTGGAGTTTGTTTCTGTTTCCATGATCTGTTTCAAACTATATAACTATTATGGAAAATGGATGCCGTGAGTCCCTGTTTCCTTGATTTGTTTAGAAATTCAGAATCCATGTTCAGGGGAACAGATAGCACTCTGTATCATTTGTTTAGAAATTCAGAATCCATGTTCAGGGGAACAGATAGCACTCTGTATCATTTGTTTAGAAATTCAGAATCCATGTTCAGGGGAACAGATAGCTCTCTGTATCATTTGTTTAGAAATTCAGAATCCATGTTCAGGGGAACAGATAGCTCTCTGTATCATTTGTTTAGAAATTCAGAATCCATGTTCGTGGGAACAGATAGCTCTCTGTATCATTTGTTTAGAAATTTAGAATCCATGTTCAGGGGAACAGATAGCACTCTGTATCATTTGTTTAGAAATTCAGAATCCATGTTCAGGGAACAGATAGCACTCTGTATCATTTGTTTAGAAATTCAGAATCCATGTTCAGGGAACAGATAGCACTCTGTATCATTTGTTTAGAAATTCAGAATCCATGTTCAGGGAACAGATAGCACTCTGTATCATTTGTTTAGAAATTCAGAATCCATGTTCAGGGAACAGATAGCACTCTGTATCATTTGTTTAGAAATTCAGAATCCATGTTCAGGGAACAGATAGCACTCTGTATCATTTGTTTAGAAATTCAGAATCCATGTTCAGGGAACAGATAGCACTCTGTATCATTTGTTTAGAAATTCAGAATCCATGTTCAGGGAACAGATAGCACTCTGTATCATTTGTTTAAAAATTCAGAATCCATGTTCAGGGGAACAGATAGCACTCTGTATCATTTGTTTAGAAATTCAGAATCCATGTTCAGGGGAACAGATAGCACTCTGTATCGTTTATTTAGTATTTCAGAATCCATGTTCAGGGGAACAGATAGCACTCTGTATCTCTTTCCTCAATTTGTTTTAGGAATTCATGAGTTTGTCCAAGGAAAAGAGTACTGTGTATGTTTGTTTCATTTTGGTTTGCTTAAGAAAATAAAAATCATATTCAGAGGAAAAGATGCTGTGTATATTTTTTTCCCTTGATTCATTTAAGAGTACATCATAATCCATGTTCAGGGGAATGGATGTTTTGTGATTTAATTTTTTTTTTTTTTTAATGTTTTGTGAAGTTGTTTGAGAAAGCAAAAAGTGTTGATTTGTAACAAATGAGGATTGTGTGTTTGGCAGGACACATACGAAAGTGCTCTGTTGTCAGCTGGCTGTCTCCTTCAAGTCACAGAAACAGTTCTGTCAGGAAAGGTGGGTTTTTAGCCATTGCAAGCACACTGTTGCTGTAATGTGTGGGTGGTAGGAAGAAGAGAGCAGAATGGTGGTGTGGATGGATTATTTGATATCTGTAGAGATTTTTTATTTTTTATATATTTTCAATATCTTGTTTAGATCACAGTTATTTTCAATAAGTGCATACCAATGCTTTCCTAATCTGTTGTTTTGTTTATCTTTTCCCATCTTATCCTTTTTTTAACGGAAAAAAATTACCAGTAGAAACTTTACTTTTTGTTTTTGGTCAGATGTCAAGTCATTAGATAGACTAGAAGCCCACACAGAGGAAATCACTAATTCTAAAGAGAATCTTCATTCTTTCTTTCTTTATTGTGGACTTTTTAGCTACAGCCTCTGTCAGATGTGTTGTCTATTTGAAATTGTGTGCTTTGTCAGTTTTAACCCGAGAAGAATATTTTCCAGCAGATTCTCAAATGTCACCTCTTTCTGTCTTTTCGTTTCAGGCTCAGAATGGAGTGGCAGTGATCAGGTGAGTTGTCATGGTTACATCCTTTTCCTGCAGTTGTTCTCATTCTGTTATCACTGTTGTAATACTATTGTTGGTGTGCTTTCTGAAATGAAAGCTTACTTCCTTAAGATATTACCTAGTAGTGTAACTTTCAAATATTTGTCCATTTTCCCTGAAATTATCATCATTTTGTTATTGTTGCAATACATTTCAGACAGAAGTTATCATCTTACAAAAAAATTATGGTATTAACGTTTTACTTTGTACCTTTTGTATTTCAGACTGGTAGGCACAATTTGTTGTGATTTTTTGGGTTGTTTTTTAATGGTAAAGGGAGAAGAGTTTGCTGAAATTTTCTGTTAAAAAATCTTGTAGTAGTATAATTTGAAGATATTTCTGACATCTCAGACATTAGACATGTATTTTGTGGTCTTTGTATTTTGAATGATGATGAGAAAAAAGTCTGACAGCAGAGTTAGAGAGGAGAATCCAAGCATTCGAGAACAAGTGCCACAGAAGACTCCTCAAAATATCATACAAAGAACACAAGACCAATAACTATGTGAAAGAAGAAATCAAAAAGCGTGTGGGCCCCCAAGAGCCTTTGCTCTCCACCATAAAGAGGAGAAAGCTGATGTGGTTTGGTCACACCACAAGACACAACACCCTAGCAAAAACCATCCTGCAAGGAACAGTCGAGGGCAAGAGAAGAAGAGGCCGCCAAAAGAAATCATGGGTTGACAACATCAAAGACTGGACCGCCCAACCCCTGCAACACCTCCTACTAGCCACACAGGATCGTGAAGCATGGAAAAAGATCTCTGTTGCGTCTTCTCTCATGTCCCCCCTACGTCCTTTGGGACATGGGACTGAGTGAGTGAGTGTGTGAGAAAAAAGTTTACTGAAATTTTCTCCCATGTGGTCTTCCTTATGTGAATTTGTTGTTGTTGTTGTTGAGTGTGTTTAGCACCTGTATTGTAGCATTGCCACTTTGTTAGAGAAGACAGTTCTGTGTCATGTTTGTACGCATGCTCACACACACACACACACACACACACACACACACACACACACACACACACACACACACACACACACACACACACACACACACACACACACACACACACATACCCCCCCCCCCCATACACACACACACACACACACACACCAGTCTCCCCCTAACATTTTTCTTTTCCCTCCTCTCGCCATTAGATCAAACAGTGATAACATCGATAAAGGTGAAAAAGATCCCAATGATAAATGTAAAAAAACACAATACTACTATGATCCCTGACATGTTGACATGTTATTCGTAACAGACCCCCAGGCCACCATGCAGAGTGCAGTGAAGCCATGGGCTTCTGCTTCTTCAACAATGTGGCTGTGGCTGCTGCATACGCCAAGAACAAGTTTGGCCTCAAAAGGTAAGTAGCCACCAGTGTATTTTTGTGGAAAGATTCTTAATGGTTTTTTTTTTGGAAAGATTCTTCATATATTTTAAAAGCTTGCCAATTCGTGTGTATATGACGACAGAAAAAAAAATCTAGTTATGCTTGCTTGCTTATTGTTTAGCTCTTCTATGTTGACTCAGTTGTGTGTGTGTGTGTGTGCGTGTGTGCGTGTGTGTGCGTGCATTTATGCATGCATGCATGTGCGCACGTGCGTGCGTGCGTGCGTGCGTGTGTGACATTTTCCTTTTATTTCTTACACAGTTATTTTTTATTTTTGTTATGTATTCATTTATATCAAACCTCAGAGCTTTAGCTGAGGAATGAAGAATCTAAAAAAGAAATCAGACACACTCCTGTAGAATTTCACATGGACATTACACACGGAATAGAGAAGTTTTTCAGCTCAGTGTCATGTCAGTGTTATGTATTGATATTCTCAGTAATTTGCTATGTTGTTGTTGTTGTTGTTGTGGGCAGAGTGCTGATAGTGGACTGGGATGTACACCATGGAAATGCAACACAGCACATGTTCTATGAGGATCCCAGGTAAGGGAACTGGCATATACATGCATTCATGATTCACACTTTTTAATATATTTGTGTAATTAGCTGGCACTGTGGCTGTAAGGAGAAAGAGTGTATAGAGGACATCACAGATCCATATCTAGCAAGCTTCTAGTACCCGTCTGGCGTACAATATCACTTGAAGTGACCCAGACTCTAACTGAAGCAGACAAAGTATGAAAAAAGCAAAACAAACTTGTCACACACACTAAGAAAAACTCTGCCAGCAAAGGGAAGGAGGGATGATGCATCATATACTGCTGTGAACGTGCTGTGAACTGACCTAGGTTAGAGTAAAAAACCTCAAATGTGAAAACATGTGAAAGAGTCAGATGTGCTTGGGGCGCCAGGATAGCCTAGTGGTTAGAGCATTGAGCTGGCTGTCTGTGGGTTCAAGCCAACATGGAGATGCTCATGTGAGGGGATTTTTTCCCTGGAGTTAACATCAGTACCGATTCCACTCCCCAAAAGTTCTTCAGATGAGACTGTAAACTGAGGTCCTGTGCACACAGAACATCCTTCACACATGTTAAAACCTGTTCTGCTTTTCAGAAGAGTAGGCCATTGTGTGCTGGCAGGAATGGATTACAAAATATAAAATAATGCATGCTTACTGGTGTCATGTTTAGACATCATTCCCAAAGTCAGAGCAGAAGCCTGGCTTGCTAAAGCTTTTTCTCGCTCTTCTCTCTGCCTCTGCGTCCCTGAGGATTTGATGCACTGCACAGAATTGTTCAGGCCAAATCTCTCAGGCAAGTTGACCCTGACAGAGCCCATCCCTCTCCAGGTAGAGGGTGCATGCTGGGTATGTTTGTGTCTCCATGACCCACAGAACGCTGACATGGATTACAGGATCTTTAACATGCATGTTTGATCTTCTGCATACCTGTATACTTGCAGGAAATCAAAGCGTAAGGCAGGTCTGCCCTTAAAGTTGACTGAAGAGATCGTGGAAATCATCACCCTCAATCTACATGCTGAGATTTGCTCTCACAACTTTATGGACACATAGAATTGAAGTTAACCCACAAGGGAAGCAGAAAGCAGGTCGACCAAAACAGACCTGGCGCAGAAGCATTGAAGCAGAGACAAAGGCAGCCGGAATGACGTGGGCCGAGCTGAAGAGGATCTCCCGGAACCGAGTCCGTTGGAGGGGTTTGTTGCGGCCTACAGCTGTCAAATTCCCCCAGTTTCAGCTCCTCTCAGTTGCTAATTATCCCATCCCAGCTTTGGCCAGCTAGTGCTATTTATAGCAGGAGCTGACCACACATGGACTAGGTAAAAGGAAGAAGCACGCTAAATTTAGCACTCTTGACTAGGCCCTACTGAGTGATGTTGGATTTGTACACTGTGGGCCCTTTGTTCCCAAAGGAATTCACAGGCATAAGTCAAGTAAGTCATAGGATTGAAGTTGAATGGTCTTCACCACTCAGCTACAGTGTCTGTTTGGTATCCTGTGTGACCGTGATGTTGCAGTGTGGTGACAGCCCCGATATGGCCTGTGTGGTCGGCGGGGCTCTACACAACATGATAGGATATGATTGGGTTGACTGTTGCAGTGTGCTGTACATTTCCCTTCACCGCTTTGACTGGGGCTTCTTCCCGGGGCGGCCTGACGCAGGGGCGGAGTATGTGGGGGAGAGCGAGGGAAAGGGGTTCACCGTCAACATTCCATGGACAGTCGTGAGTCCTGTCTTTGCTCACATGAATGCATACATGCACACATGCATACATACATCCACATGCATACATACTTGCATACGTGCAAGCAAGCTTGGCATGCATGCACACACACACACGCGCATGCACATGCACGCACGCACACGCACGTATGCACGCGCGCACACACACACTCACTCGCTCACACGCACGCATGCACACACACATGCACACACACACACACACACACACACACACACACACACACACTCACACACACACACACACACACACCACCACACACACACACACACACACACAACACACACCACACATGCACACACACTTTTGTTTGTTTTTGTTTCTTGTAGGGTATTTAGAAGGTGCATGGATATGAATATATAATATGTATGAAAATGTGAATGAATTAATGTATTGTTTTGTATCAAGATGTGCATTTCATTGGGTAGTTGTCTCACCACATCATACTTTTCTTGTATGGATGGAATTCTTTTGCAAATTGATGAGATTTGATGAAGTGAAGACATTTGATGTGGTCAGTGGAATTAACATGGAAACAGCCTCAATATGACTGTGGCAGTTCACTGGACACTGAGTAGCAGTAAATATTTTCTTGGGGGGGGTGAGGGGAGATTTACAATTGTAGCTGTCAATTTAGCTTGCCTGTAGCTGTTTTCAATGAGAAACAGAAAATGATTACTGAAAGACTTCCACTCCCGCTGTGTGCAGGAAAGAATGGGCAATGCAGAATACATGGCTGCCTTCCAAAAAATTGTCATGCCCATCGCCTACGAGGTAAATGAATTTTCATCAGGTTGTGACTGTTTTGTAAAAGCTATGCTGATTTCAACATCAAAATCACATTTTTACCATATTCCAAACTTGATGTCGTCACTGGTTTTCTTTAACTTCAAAGTATAAATTCACTCAACGATAATGGTTTGTATACTTGTGCATATTTGAGTGTGTGGGTTAATCGTACATTAGGTTACAGAGTGACCTTATGTACTTTTCATGTGGACAGCGTCATAACTTGTGACGTTAGAGGACTGGCCCATGAATAATTTGAAGTGATGGATATTGAGTGATAGCTTTTGGGAAACTTCGTTCACGCTCAATCAATTTAACATTTATTTTTAAAGCCTTTTCACTAAGGATCTGCTCCTGATTATCCTGTTCAGTCTATTTTGAAGAAGTGTGAGTAGGCATGTCATTTCATGTATTGGTTACTATTATTGATTTCCTTTTAGTTAACAGTTGTATTGATAGTGTGCTGCTGATAATGATGGTGCGTTAATAGTACTGGTGTGAGTAATGGTTATGTCATATTACTAAGGATTTCATAGATGAAAAATGTTCAAGTTGAAATGTGACAGTCCCAAGATGTTTCATCTTAGAATGTGACATTTAAACTTTTTTTTTTTTAGAATATCAACAAATGTTTCCGTTCTTTTTCTCACACTCTTTAATAGCGGTCTTGCTTCACAGTTGATATTCATTCTCTTATGGACTGTAATGTAGCTACTGCAGTGACTGTCCTGTGTGTTGTAGTTTGCTCCAGAGCTGGTCCTGGTTTCTGCTGGGTTTGATGCTGCTGCCGGTGATTTTCTGGTGAGTTGGCTGAGGGAAGGGATTGTGTTGGCTAGGGGAAGGGATTGTGTTGGCTAGGGGAAGGGATTGTGTTGGCTGAGGGAAGGGATTGTGTTGGCTGAGGGAAGGGATTGTGTTGGCTAGGGGAAGGGATTGTGTTGGCTAGGGGAAGGGATTGTGTTGGCTAGGGGAAGGGATGGAATTGGCTAGGGGAAGGGATGGAATTGGTTAGGGGAAGGGATGGAATTGTCTAGGAGGAAGGGATGGAATCGGCTAGGGGAAGGGATGGAATTGGCTAGGGGAAGGGATTGTGTTGGCTAGGAGGAAGGGATGGAATTCGCTAGGGGAAGGGATGGAATCGGCTAGGGGAAGGGATGGAATTGGTTAGGGGGAAGGGATGGAATTGGCTAGGGGAAGGGATTGTGTTGGCTAGGAGGAAGGGATGGAATTCGCTAGGGGAAGGGATGGAATCGGCTAGGGAAGGGATTGTGTTGGCTGAGGGAAGGGATGGAATTGGCTAGGGGAAGGGATGGAATTGGCTAGGGGGAAGGGATTGTGTTGGCTGGGGGAAGGGATTGTGTTGGCTAGGGGAAGGGATTGTGTTGGCTAGGGGAAGGGATTAGGAAGATAAAGATCTGTAACCTTTAAAAAGAAACACTCAAGATTCTGTAGTTCAAAAGCTCTGCTTCAGACTCTGCGTGCATGTGTGTGTGTGTGTGTGTGTGTGTGGTGTGTGTGTGTGTGTGTGTGTGTGTGTGTGTGTGTGTGTGTGTGTGAGTGTGTGAGTGAGACTGTTTTATTGGCAGTTTATATTTTACTGAAAATGAAGTAAAGCAGGCAAAGAAGACTCTGCACATCGACCCATGTTTTCAAAATATTAAATGTGGAAATAACTTTGACATGGATTTACTATATGTTGTGGTTGTAGTTTTAGTAGATATGAATTTCATTAGGTAGTGTGATCTGTTACAGAATAGAGGTTGAGTAGGTGATGACATGAGATGGTGTTACAGCGAGGCTTTTGGATGATACCAGAAGGTTGTGGTCACATGATTTTACATGATAGTAATGTTATGAATATGAATAAGAATCTGAATATTACAGAAGAAATCCTGAATAAGTGATGATTTGGGACGCTGTTTCAGGGAGGCTACAGAGTGACCCCCGAATGCTATGGCCACATGACCCACATGCTGAGCAGCCTGGCCAATGGGAGAGTCATTCTGGCACTGGAGGTAAGGAAGTCTACCCAGGCTAGTTCTGTGTGTGGACATGTTCGTTTTGTAGATTGGTATTGTTGGATGGTCTTTTCTTTTCCAATTCTTTCTTTTCTTTTTCTTAGCATTTCTGCTTTTAGATTTAAGTAAAGTCTTTGATTTTTTTTTTTGGTCATATACTCTGTTGTGCTGTTATTGGTCTGTCTTTTTTTGGTCTCAGGGTGTCTTTGCTTCACTCTTGTCTGATTTTGTCTGTACATTTTTTTTCTCTGGTTTTTTTTGTGTGTGTTGCTTTTTCTGCGCAAATATTTAAGTCTGACAAATATTTAAGTCGGAACTAAAATAAATCTTAAAAAAGCAAAATAAATGCAAACAGATGGTAATTTTGCTCCCCTGCTGTGTCCTCACAAAACATTTGGTACAGAGACAAACGGGCTAATTCATATTCATTCTTAAAGCAGGGATAAAGTTATAGTTCAATACAAAAATATGGAAGCAGGCTTACACATATTGTTTATTGCATTCCTAAATATACATGCCAAACTTTATTGTAAACATGCTTTTTAAAAAAATATAAATATACAAATGCCTAGCATTAGCACAATTATTGTATTCAAATGTATTGGTTGTTTTTTTGTTTTGTTGTTGTTAAATTTTTGTTGTATATGCAAGCGCTCAGTGATAATATTTAGGGGTGGGTGAGATGTGCATCACGACTCCTCTAAGTGTACCATACTGCCTTTGTAACAGCCAGCATGGTGTGGTAGCTAGTGCCATGGACCATGAGCTAGAAGTTGGTGGTTGTTTTGTACCTTCAGAGGTGTATTTCTTTCAAAATGGGGGGGGTTGTTTGGGTTTGTTTGGTTTTTTTTTTTTTTTTTACACAGAACAAGACCCTACTCAGAGCTTTTGTGTTTGTTTTGTTTTCATTTTTTTGGTGTGTATGTTTTCTTTTTACCCTACTCAGAGCTGATAGTACTTTTAGCTCTGCTGATAAGGCTTGGTATATAGTTTATGAATGTGATGTAGAGAGTAATGTTTAGATTTGTCCATGAATTGTGCAAGCATTGCCAGTTTGTGCTTCGGCCTCATTGATGCCACTGTTTGCTTTTTTTTTATTCTCTTTTTAAAAAAATTTTTATATTCTTTTATATCGAGAATAATGGAATAAGTACTCATGTGCTTTTTTACATCCAGTCCCCATGTGTATGCAGTTTTATAAATCTTGTCTGTTCCCCAGCTATAGTTGCATGCTGTACAGCCCTGTGGCATAGACTTTGTTCAGAGTGAATACTGAGTGATGGCATTATAAACAGTGTCATGTCTTTTTTTCTGTTTGGGGTTTGTTTGTTTGTTTGTTAGCTTTTTTAATTAATGTTGAACTCATTTGAGTTCAGTTACTGGAATAATCCTTCAGAAAATAAGGTTTGTGTGTAAGGTGTCACTGTGAAAAAAAGAAAAGAGAAAAAAAGAAGAAAAAAAGGTGTCACTGTTGGCTTTAGTTAAAGTTAAAGTCTGTCCCGAGCCTAAGGCTCATTAGGCCGGTGCTTATCCCGGTTTCTGTGGCGTTAAGCGACTGAGAGTCATAGACTCCCCCCCTGGATAGGACGCCAGTCTATCGCAGGGTTAACACCCAACACAAGGTTGGTACCCCTTTTACACCTGGGTGGGGTGAGAAAATAGCCGTAAAGTGCCTTTTCCAAGGGCACAACGCCATAGCCGAAAGCTGGGATCGAACCCGCAACCTTTAGATTACGAGTCCGACGCCCTAACCACTAGACTACCACGGCGGCTCACTGTTGGCTTTATATGGTGCAAATATTCATTCGAAATTGATGCAGGCGATTTTGATCTACACCTTCATCAAAAGCCAGAAATATATTATGTTTGCCAACTATCTAAGATCATGACATCTTTCTGTGTGCTTAGTTGGAGACATGTTAAAGTGTCTCCTCTTGTCAGTGTGGCCTGTCTGTTGTCTGACTGAAATGAGGTCACACCTATGTGACTGCGCATCTGATTAAGCTGAAGGAGAAAGCAGAGAGAAGCCAGCAGTTTATATAGCTGTCTGATCACCATTTCTTTAACCCTCTTGCATTCGGACTCTCTGAACACAAACTGCCCCTAGATTTCGCATTCCATCACCAAATCAGGTCAGGCACACATGCTCCCTTGCCTTTTCCTCCTTCAAAGTACATTACCAGCAGCTATAATTACTTCCAGACACTCAACAGGGTTTCTCCTTCTAGCTTGATAGAGGTTTAACATGTGGCAGCAATTAGTGATGGTCACAGTGTGATCGAAATCTACTGTGTATAAAACCCGGCAAATCCGGAAGGGGACTTAGCGGGGTAATTATTCAATCCCGGCAAATTCCGGATCGGGACTAAGAGGGTTAAAGTTGAGGGGTGGGGTGAAGAGTTATCGGTTAGTAATATTGCAATCTTTAAACGGTCAGGTCCTTTTAAAACTGGTGTTTGAAGGTCTGAGTACTGTTTCACAGTTTGAAGGTCATACGATTTTATGAGAGAGAAAAATAAATGGGGTAATTGTACATGGCATTACAGAAAGATAAAAGCTCAGAATGTTGTCTCTCTAATTGGATAAGAGGGTGGGGTGGGGTGGGGGTGGGGTGCTGCCTCATCATCTCAGACATACTGTCCTGACATATACCCAGCATGCATGCTGCTATCTGAAGAGGAATGAGCCCCGCCAGATCCAACTCCTCACGATGCACTGAAAAATTCAGTGCAGTAAGTGCCACAGTGACTCCTGAAAGAGTTGAGGGAGATGTCAGATCAAGTCAGTATTTCATGGCCAGTGTGTGTAGGAGACATCTAGGCACATTTTTCATGTCTGACTGACTGTGATCTGCTCGATTTTCTTGGGAGGATGGGCTGGGGTGGGGTGGTGGTGGTGGCGGTGGCGGCAGCGGTGGCGGTGGCGGTGGTGGTGGTGGTGGTGGTGGTGGTGGTGGTGGTGGTGGTTTTGGTGGTGGTGGGATTACAGCACTGTACACATCTTCAGGCTTTAATGTTTTCTGCAGTTGTAAATTGTCCATGTCTGAGGATTTTGTGAATATTTTAAGGATGATTCTGCTTAAAGCTGTTGTGTTTTTTTCTAGAAGGGTAACAGTTAGGTAGACATCTTGAATTCTAAAATTGTCTGTGTAATTCTAAAATTGTCTGTGTAATTCTAAAATTGTCTGTGCAATTAAATTCTGTGAATTTAAATTGTATGTGTAATTCTAAAATTGTCTGTGTAATTCTAAAATTGTCTGTGTAATTCTAAAATTGCCTGTGCAATTCTAAAATTGTCTGTGTAATTCTAAAATTGCCTGTGTAATTCTTAAATTGCCTGTGCAATTCTAAAATTGCCTGTGTAATTCTAAAATTGTCTGTGCAATTCTAAAATTGTCTGTGTTAACTCTAAAACTGCCTGTATGCTGTATAAGGCCTCTAAGCCTGTACTTGAGGTGTGGTGTGTTGTTGTTGTTGTGTTGTTAGGGTGGATACAGCTCGGTGGCCCTCAGTCTGTCCATGGCGACGTGTACCTCAGTGCTGCTTGGGGATCCTTGCCCACCCATGAAATACAGCATTCCCAATTACAAGTAAAGTAGTGTATTGATTGAGGCATAGCACAGTGGTGTACGTAAGTATGTGGGGGTGGGGGTGGGGGGGGTGGGGGTGTTGTGTGTGTGTGTGTGTGGGGGGGTTGTGTGTGTGTGTGCGTGTGTGTGTGTGGGGGGGGGGTTGTGTGTGTGCGTGTGTGTTGTGTGTGTGTGTGTGTGTGGTGTGTGTGTGTGTGTGTGTGTGTTGTTGTGTGTGTGTGTGTGTGTGTGTGTGTGTGGTGTGTGTGTGTGTGTGTGGTGTGGTGTGTGTGTGTGTGTGGTGTGTGCGTGTGCGTGCGTGTGTTGTGTGTGTGTGTGTGTTGTATGTGTGTGTTCTTTTCTTTCCTTTCTTTTATTTTGATTATAATGGAATAAGTGCTCATGTGGTTTTTCTTATATCCAGTCCTTGTATACATGCGATTTTGTAAATGTTGTTATCTGTTTCCAGTGTGTGTGTGAAGTCAAGTCAAGTCAAGTCAAGTCAAGTCAAACTTTTATTTCAGATGGTACATTGTGTGTGTGTGTGTGTGTGTGTGTGTGTGTGTGTGTGTGTGTGTGTGTGTGTGTGTGGTGTGTGTGTGTGTGCTTTTGCCTGGGTATGTTTCTCTCTGTGTCCAATATTTTCACCAGTACACTCACACTGCACCTGTTTTTTTTCACTACTCTGCGAGAATTTATGTGTCCACTCCAAAAGGACAAGACTTTCCTTAAACTTTAAACGGTAGAGTTTGTTTATATGACCATTTCTTTTTTCATCATACACAGTGATATTGATGTTTTCAGTTTCTTTACTGTTTCTTTATTTTCAGAGCTGTTGAAACAATCCAGAAAGTTCTGCAGATCCAGAAAGAGTTCTGGAAAAGCCTCAAATTTGCAGGTATGTTTCTGTTCATGCTTGCCTTCAAGCTTATCTGTTGTGAAATATATTTTTTAAAGATTTCTGTTATTTTAAGCATTTCTTATCATATTTTGAATGCCAAATTCATACAAATTTTTTTCTTGTAATTCAAAGAAAAATAAGAATGGGATAAACTGGTATCAGCCATGAATGTTTTGGTATTTTGGTTAACTTTGATTTTTTGTCATTCCTTTGCTAAAACTGCGAGGTTCACCAATGTTAGGATTTTGAGATTGTGACTGTTCTTACCCAGCCGCCACTGTAGTCTAGTGGTTAGGGCATTGGACTCGTAATCTAAAGGTTGCAGGTTCGATCCCAGCTTTCGGCTATGGCGTGTGCCCCTGGAAAAGGCACTTTACGGCTATTTCCTCACCCCACCCAGGTGTAAAAGGGGTACCAACCTTGTGTTGGGGGTTAACCCTGCGATAGACTGGCGTCCTATCCAGGGGGGAGTCTATGACTCTCAGTTGCTTAATTAACGCCACAGAAACCGGGATAAGCACCGGCCTGATGAGCCTTAGGCTGGGGACAGACTTTAACTTTTTTGAACTAACTGTTCTTACCCACCAATAAAGTTGCCACACTCCCACTCTGGGGATGTTTCACGTTGATTTTAATGAAGAGACTTTCAGGTAGAAGTGTATGGTAAGTTACCTGAAAGTATTTGATGTGTATTGTTTTGTGTCCAGTGAACATTCCTTCACTGGAGAGTGAAACAGCACAGTCAAGTGAGCCTGTGGAAGAAAGGTAAGATTTTGTTTTATCTGTAAATTTTTGTACCTTCTGTCTGTCTTTCTTTCACTCTCTCTCTCTCTGTTGTTTAGATCCCAGTGAAGAATGAAGCATCTGGTATGCGAGAATCGTAAGACATTTATTCCCGGTATTGAACATCTCTGTTTTTGTGTAAAGTGACATTGGGCATTTTGAAAATCGATGTAGTCTGCAGATGTCTAGGAATGTATAAGGAAATATATTCTGAATATATTTTCTGTATATCAGTAAAGTAATTAATACTTTATATTATTTGCTTGCATAAAATCAAGCTGTTTGTTAAAGAGTTCATGACCCATTTAATATCTAATGAGTCATATAAGCAAGATCTTTATTGGTTTGTGTATTTGTGTCATCATCTGTATCTGTACTATCAATCAATCAATCAATCAATCAATCAATCAAATTTTTATTTCCAGATGGTACATTGAGTAAGCAGCGATCTGCTTTTTTCCATCAAGCCATCTATCTAAAGAAAAGAAAAGAAAAAAATCAAAACAATAGCAAAAATCAAATCCTAAACAAAACAAAAAATCAACAAAAAACAAAGTAGAAAATCCCTAGCAAACAAAAACAAAAAAAAACAACAACAAAAAAAAAACCAACGAAAGAAAGAAAAGGGGAAAAAGCAAACAAACAATTAAAACAACAACAACAAACATTTCACCAACATTAACTTGCTAACATGATTTCAACAACTTTAAAATAAACTATGCCTATATGTACTAAAATCTTTATGTAGATTATTGAAGCAGCTACAAGCACATTGTCATTTGAAAAAGAATGCTGTAAAAATCTGGAGTCTTGGTAGTATAGTGTTCGCTTCCCTGTAAGCAGAACTTATCTGAGAGAAGAGAAAGGCTCAATAATCAGAGATTCAGACCTGTGGTGTGAGAGGTGCAGATTCATGACTTTGCTGAGCCTTCTGCTGGATCTTTTATTCTCCACAGGAATTATCTTTGATTCTGATTCCATTTCTCCACATGTTGTTTTGGACAAATGTCCTGTGTGTGAACACAGACATACCATCTTGCAGACATATTAGAAACCCAGCCATGTTGCGTGAAAGAGAAGTTGGTTACAGCCAGTGATATGGATGGAGGAAAATATTAAGCGTGCAGCCAAGTTGTTGGTGAACCATCTGACTAGTTGATTTCTTGGCCTGTGAGGTGCAATGTTTATGGGATCTTCCATTCGCAGTAGCCATCTCCAGGGGGGAAAATGAGCACTCATAAAAATGGTAAAAGCATGCATTTGATCACCCATCCACTTGGTAACCACACTCGATATTGCTGAATCTTAGTGTGGGGAAAGCGAGTGCTCTGATCACTGAGCTATCCCATCCATCTAAACAGGGGTATAGAAACAGTCGTACACAGAATAGTACACATGTTAAAACAAGTGAACATATGGTCTGAATCTGACAAATATAAAGGAACAAAAGCTGATAACTTGAGGTTTATATCAAGTCTTTAGGTTTTTTAAAATCTCCCTTGTTAGTAGAAGTATAAATTAGAATTAGGGACTCTATTAAGCCTCATTCATATTCTTAAAATGAAAATATTAAGCCTCGTTCATATTCTTAAAATGAAAATATTAAGCCTCGTTCATATTCTTAAAATGAAAAAAAGATACTCGTATGTTGCATGCCTGTTAAATGTGTAAACTTTGATCAGCGACAGGCATTTAATATGGAAATCATTACCCTGTGTTGTATTGCAGAAATGAAGGCACGGAGAACAGCAGCTGACAGAACACTGACGGGATGCCAGGATCATTTGTCACCCTGTGACTGACGCATCATACTTCACCTTGAGCTGGATTCCATCCTTCAGCACAAACAAAAGTTGCAGCATGAGACTGTGATTTCACAACTATTTGGTTCACAAGACAGTGATTTTGCAACCAGTGATTTTTTCAACTGTTTGGTTCACAAGACAGTTATTTCGCAACCAGTGATTTTGCAACTATTTGGTTCACAGGACAGTGATTTTGCAACCAGTGATTTTTCAACTATTTGGTTCACAGGACAGTGATTTCACAACCAGTGATTTTTCAACTGTTTGGTTCACAAGACAGTGATTTCGCAACCAGTGATTTTTCAACTATTTGGTTCACAGGACAGTGATTTCGCAAGTAATTGGTTCACAAGACAGTGATTTCTGAACCAATTGGTTCAGTACTATTATCACCATTATAGTGATGCAATTTGTTGAACTTTTCTTGACTTCATAAAAGTTATCACTGTGCTAGAATACAGAATTTATTGATATTCCTAACTTGTTCAGGATGTTCTGTGTATATGCCAAATGGTGGGATGCAGGCTCATCATGTGTTAGACAATAGGCAAGGTTACTCTCTTTAGCTGTCAGTATTTCATTTTGAAAAAATTGGACAATTTTGATGTTGTATTTCATGTACTTTCTGTTACATAGGAGGGTGTCTGTGTGTGTTTGTGGACACACTTCTTGTTTTGGGGGTTGTTGTTTTTTTCAGGAGAAATACACAAAGTGGATTTGGTCCACATTTGAAAACAGCTGCTTATATTTTCTTTTCACTCACAGGGATGTTAAACTTCTTTGTAGTCTATAATGTTCATTTGGAGATGTGTGTCTAAGATGCATGACTGCAATTGTGGTTGGTATCTTTTTTTTCCTTTTTTTTCCCTTTTCAATTCAAGAAAAGAAATATAAAGATACTTTGTGTGTGTTTGCCACACATGCTTATAATTATCTCATTTTTTTACATTTATGTTGGTTTTTTTGAGGATGGGGAAGGTTGCATGTATGTTTATGAAGCATGAATGTGTGCATGCATTAATGGAAATTGGTATTGCAGAACTGGAATATCGGTTTTCAGACATATTTGATTGATGGTGGCTTCTTGTGAATTTTTGTTGACAATGATGCATTGTTGCTTTGACAAGTGGTTGAAGTCACAGTGAAAAAAAATCAGCATTTTTTCTTATTTCTTAACAATCATGGAGGATGCTCAGATACGCAGTAAGTGCTCAAAGAACAGACAGCTTACCGTCCTGGCAAAACTTCTCTGTGTGAAAGTTAGGATGCATCACCACTAGAGAAGTGCCACTCATGTTTCATAATTCTCATTTCCCTTTTTCTGTGAGTATATTTGTTTTGATATGATAGTGGCTTCTTCCTGCCACATTTTGCCATTGGACAGCTGTCTTGTTGCCATGGATTCTTTTATGTGTGTTAAGTGCATGATGCACATGGGATCTCAGCTTACCCTGACATGTATCATCTGAAAAACTAGCACTCCTATCACCCTTCATGGTCTCTGATCAATGGAGGGAAGTTCAGCTGTGACTTTTTGTTATTATCTAAATGGGTTTGTTACATCTAGACAGACCATCGATCCATGTAACCAGTAACATAGCTGAACCACCCCGCCAGCTTGGGTAAAGTGGAGTTGTGCTTTCTTTATCAACATGCAAAGTTGTTTGAGGCCTGAGTGTTGATCACATGTCAGTTTGTGCCGTGGATGTTCTCTGTGGTTTCTGATCTCAGCGCAGCTCAGTTCAGTGGTGCAATATACATCATCAGCATGGTTCTGTGCTACTTGGGGTCTGGTGTGTGTGAGAGAGAGAAAGGAGCTGAGGAGAGATGTTGCTTTGGGTTGTCTTTTAGACCGTAAAAATAGTGGATTATATGGTGATGATAATGGTGATTATAGTGGTTAACACTGTAATGTACATGTATATGTCTCATGAAGAATTACAGGTTATTTTGAAATGCCTCAGTGATCTGGATGTAAGTGGCATTAGATAGAAACATCTTACAGCAGAAACCATTAAGACACTGCTCAGTGATGACCATTTGAACACTTTCGTTTTTGCATTCTTGACAGAAATAGTAAACATTCCATCTGATAAAGTTACCATATGGATTTAGAGAACCTAGTTTGTTCCTGATCATTTCGTTTTTCAAACATCAATATTGCAGTATCGTTTTGAGGGGGGGGGGGGGGGTGTTGTTGTTGTTTTAATGTGAAACCATCCCTGATCTTGCCTCAGGGATAAGCTCGGATGTAAAGAAACTGCATGAATGATTGGAAGAAAAAAAAAAGACCTTGGTGCCTTCATTTTTTGCATAAACTGTGTAGGACACGGTGTTGATGCTGAATAAGAGATAACAAGGTTATTTATTAATGTGATGTTGCTTCTAAGAAAAATAATGACAAATAGATTTGCTTCAGTGATCAACAGTTGATGGATGTTCATCTGCTTTTTAATTTTTTTTTTTGTATGATTTTGTTGTTCATTGATGTGTGTGTGTGTGTGTGTGTGTGTGTGTGTGTGTGTGTGTGTGTGTGTGTGTGTGTGTGTGTGCGTGTGTGTGTGTGCGTGTGTATGTGTGTGTGTGTATGTGTGTGTGTGTATGTGTGTGTGTGTGTGTGTGTATGTGTGTGTGTGTGTGTGTGTATAAGTCCTGAATGTCCAATTTTATAAGAGAATGTCCGGATGCATAATGTAATATAACTATTTTTCTTGTCATTGAAGAAGTATGTTTTTGATTTGTTGTTATTCATAAGCTGTTATGTGTGAATCTTAGATGCACTTTGTGAATAATGATTCTATATGGAGTTGATATTTTGTGCTTTCACATATCAACAACTTATGATGTTATTGTTTATTTTTATGTGCTGGGGGAGGGAGGGAAGAGGAGAAGGGTTGCTGAAATGATTCTTCAGTGTGGAAGAAATAGTGACCTTTATTGATACAAGACATATGTTCTGTACATCTACTACTGCAAGTAAAAGTACTGCTGCCATTTGGGTTTTTTGATGATCATTTTGTTCTGTCATTGACATGTCAGTTTTCATTGTACTTACATGAATATTTAATCAGAATCAGCTGACGCTTTGTGAATATTTCTTGTAATTCTATTGAAAAGTTTACACTGTTTTAGCTTTCTCACCATTAGATTGTTGCATTGTCACAGTCTCCTGTGGATTGTTGCATTGTCACAGCCTCCTGTGGATTGATGCGTTGCCTGTTTCCAGTGGATTGTTGCATTGTCTCTAGTGGATTGTTGCATTGTCTCCTATGGATTGTTGCATCATCAAGCTTCCAGTGGATTGTTGCATTGTCACAGTCATGCAGTGGATTGTTGCATTGTCACAGTCAGCAGTGGATTGTTGCATTGTCACAATCTCCTGTGGATTGTTGCATTGTCACAGTCTGCAGTGGATTGTTGCATTGTCATAGCTTCAGTGGATTGTTGCATTGTCACAATCTCCTGTGGATTGTTGCATTGTCACAGTCTCAGTGGATTGTTGCATTGTCACAGTCTCCAGTGGATTGTTGCATTGTCACAATCTCCTGTGGATTGTTGCATCGTCACAATCTCCTGTGGATTGTTGCATTGTCACAATCTCCTGTGGATTGTTGCATTGTCACAATCTTCAGTTGATTGTTGCATTGTCACAGTCTCCAGTAGATTGTTGCACTGTCACAATCTCCAGTGGATTGTTGCATTGTCACAATCTCCTGTGGATTGTTGCATTGTCACAGTCTCAGTGGATTGTTGCATTGTCACAGTCTCCAGTGGATTGTTGCATTGTCACAATCTCCTGTGGATTGTTGCATCTCACAATCTCCTGTGGATTGTTGCATTGTCACAATCTCCTGTGGATTGTTGCATTGTCACAATCTTCAGTTGGATTGTTGCATTGTCACAGTCTCCAGTAGATTGTTGCACTGTCACAATCTCCTGTGGATTGTTGCATTGTCACAGTCTGCAGTGGATTATTGCATTGTCACAGTCTCCAGTGGATTGTTGCATTATCTGCAGTGGATTGTTGCATTGTCACAGTCTGCAGCGGATTGTTGCATTGTCACAGTCTGCAGTGGATTGTTGCATTAATCTGCAGTGGATTGTTGCATTGTCACAGTCTGCAGTGGATTGTTGCATATCTGCAGTGGATTGTTGCATTGTCACAGTCTGCAGTCGGATTGTTGCATTGTCACAGTCTGCAGCGGATTGTTGCATTGTCACAGTCTCCAGTGGATTGTTGCATTGTCAGTCTCCAGTGGATTGTTGCATTGTCAGTCTCCAGTGGATTGTTGCATTGTCACAGTCTCCAGTGGATTGTTGCATTGTCACAGTCTGCAGTGGATTGTTGCATTGTCACAGTCTGCAGTGGATTGTTGCATTGTCACAGTCTGCAGTGGATTGTTGCATTGTCACAATCTCTGTGGATTGTTGCATTGTTACAACTCCAATGATTGTTGCATTGTCACAGTCTGCAGTGGATTGTTGCATTGTCACAGTCTGCAGTGGATTGTTGCATTGTCACAGTCTGCAGTGGATTGTTGCATTGTCACAGTCTGCAGTGGATTGTTGCATTGTCACAGTCTGCAGTGATTGTTGCATTGTCACAATCTCCTGGGGATTGTTGCATTGTTACAAACTCCAATTGATTGTTGCATTGTCACAGTCTGCAGTGGATTGTTGCATTGTCACAGTCTGCAGTGGATTGTTGCATTGTCACAGTCTCCAGTGGATTGTTGCATTGTCACAATCTCCTGTGGATTGTTGCATTGTCACAGTCTTCAGTGACTTGTTGCATTGTCACAATCTCCAGTGGATTGTTGCATTGTCTGCAGTGGATTGTTGCATTTGTCACAGTCTGCAGTGGATTGTTACATTGTCACAATCTCCAGTGGATTGTTACATTGTCACAACTTTTTTTATGACTTACTTGGTCATATTTAAATTTGATAGAAACCAGTTACTCTGAAAGAAACTTTTTCTAGTATATGAGTATTCATTACTCACTGAAAATAATATCTGAATACATTTGAAATTGGTATTAAGGTGTTCTTTTACCTTTTTTTTTACCATCTTATTGTTGTATAGTCACTGTTTATTCTGAGTCTCGACTAGTCAGATTTAGATTTTTTAGAGTACTGAATTATTATAAAAGGAAATGAATTAACTTATTTCATACTTATAATACTTTAATCCATAAATTCTTTAGGAATGTAGGGTTGCATATACATCAGTTTGTGAACAAGAATGTGAGTGTTTATCTGTGGTGGAATGAAGAATAGTTACAAGCATCAAAGCCCTACCATTGGTACATTACAGTAATCTAGCCAAGGAACAAAATAGAACTCATAGGTGAACTTTGATATCATTGCCAGGATATTTTAAAATATCTTATACCACTTTAAGTCATGGCAGATTTCTCTGCGTGAAATTTGGGATGCTCCCCCAGGAGAGCATGTCACCGCAAGAGTAGTGCCACCCCCCTTTTTTTCTGTCTGCAACTGTGTTTGTTTGTGTATCAGAAAGGGTTTTTTATACATAATTTGGCCAGGGACAACTCTTGTTGCTGTGGTTTCTTTTACATGTACTAAATAATTATGTATAACACATGGGACTTAGTTAATCGTCTCATTTGAAAGACTAGCACCTAGGCCACCACTCATGGTCTAATGGATGGGGGAAAAGTTTGGGCGCCAAATGGGGATCAAACCACTGCACACTTCTGACCGGGACTTTTCGCTTTCTAGGCAGGTGCGTTACCTCTAGACCACGGATCCACATTTTTTTAATGCTCCAGAAGTGGCCCACATCCAGGAATGAAAGAGATCTTACCACCCACCTTAAGAGACACAGGTACCGCCAGGTAAATGTGGGGGAGCTCCTGTTCAATTTCCCTGTTCAAATATAGATCTTTTTGCATGACTGCTATGCTTCCCTGGGGCCAGAATAGCTTAGCAGTTAGAGTACATAATAATGGAAATCTGAAAATCTGAATCACAAGTTCGAGGCCTAATAAGCTGTCTGCTTGGGGGGGGGGGGGGGGGGGGGGGGGATTTTTCCCCTGGAAGTAGCATCGTTTCAACTTCATTCTTCACAAGTCCTGTGGATGAGCCTATGATTTGGGGTCTCATGTGATATCTTGTACACATATTATAACCTCCTCTTTTTTGTAGAAGAGTTTGCTAGCTTTTTTTTTTGCTTTTTTTTTTTTCAAAGAGTATGCTAGCTATAGCTGTTGCATAGTCAGATGACATGAATACATACCCAGCATGCAACATGCAACCAGGAAGGGGCTGTGTTCTGCCAGATTAGGTTTGCCCAGAGCCCACTGTGACTTCTCAGGGTCCCATT